>BGPT01002091.1:48477-107182 GCA_003297045.1 Symbiodinium sp. clade C Y103 | reverse complement strand
TTAAGTTGTTAAGTTGTTAAGTGGTTAAGTTGTTAAGTTGTTAAGTTGTTAAGTTGTTAAGTTGTTAAGTTGTTCAATTGTTAAGTTGTTAAGTTGTTAGTTCAGTTAGTTAACTGACATCTNTTCTCATCTCTGATCTTCTCACTTCTGACTTTTCTCACCTCTGCTTTTCAACTGTCCATATTGTCGGAAGTTTCACTTCTAAACTTCCTTCGATAATGAGATTTTTTGGGGGATGTTTAATGGAATAAACGCAACGGCGTCATCAAACATGGTGGAAAGCTTCCGAACCAAATGGTGGATTGTCCAGCAAGCCATGTTTGATTACCGGAGGGCAAGGTTGATGGTATAGACATATAGATAGTATGTGTAGATAATGGGGTTTATAAACAACTTACATAAATCAAATGGGGGGCACCACCTTGCATGACCTATGGCACTCCAAACATCATGAACAAAACCCCAAGAGAAATCAGAAACAACACATTAACTCAAAACCGACCATGCTGAACACATCCAAATGCCAAAAACTAGATCAAATTCGAATGTTGTTGACATATGCTCGAAAATTGGAAAATTGAAGCATTCTGTCTTTTTCAGCATAGGTCTCAGAGAAACTATAGTATAGTCTTCTGCAGCAGCATGGTCATGATGGTAGGTTTTCACACTGCATGTGTGTGTGTGTGCATGCGCATCACCATGCAGATGGGGGGCACGACTTTTTGGATGGGAGACAACCCGAACCTTGGTGAAGGCTCTTTGCATGTGCAAGTCTTGTAATCAATGTGGATAGTGACAGATAGGCGCTTCCAATACAGGGCATCAAGTTCTCCCTCTCTCTCTCTCTCCATGGCCTTCTCGAAGAGTTCAGCTAAGCTACAGGGCATCAAGTTCACGATAGTTCACGGCTGTTTCTTTTCCTAGAGATGCCGATCCAAACAATCCAATACATCTACTTTTTGAACTGGCACCCAGAAAGAAAGGAGCACTAATCTCATCCGGCCCATCCCCCTTAAGATTCAACATCCCCTAAATGGTCACAAATATATGGTTTCTACATCCACCATGCTTTCTTGGGGGGCTGTCTAATAGTAGGGGAAAGGGATTACCTTGGGCTTGGTCGGAAAGATCTCTTGGGCTGCGACTAAGGTAGCATCACTGTAGATGGGATCCTGGGGGATTGGCAAGGGACTGGTAGTTCTCTTGAGATTCATTCGCATCAGGAAACGTTGGGAAAATGAAATGATCATTTCGAATTTGGTTTCTTCAACAATGTCAGTCTTCAGGTGGGAGGAGGCGAGAGTTCATCTCACTTCCAATATCACAATGGTCCCAAGTGTATGGAGACAATATGCAAATCCTGGAATCAGGAGGATCGCCTGAGTCCACCCCACTCTGAACAAAAGAGCCAACGGTTAACCAAGTCATTTGCCTTTATTTGGCCACTATGAATCAACTATCATTTCCCTTGGTGAAATCCCCTGTTATTTTTGGCGTAAAAAAAAAACATATCATACACAGGGGCCCAACATTTTTTGCCATTTACCCTATCTGGCCACCTGTGGCCGGGAGCTCAGCTGGCCTCAGTGGGCTGTTCCATCGGAGCCTCTAAGCTCTCAGTGATCCTCACAGCCACACGGATGCTGCCCGATTGGTGGGGCTTGGAACCATGGAGGGGCCAGGGGGGATAAGCAAACAAATGTCGTATTGGAGAAAAATCAGCCATATCAGCCAGAATAACATATCACAAAAAAAAAGTATGATAATATCAAATAATCAAAAAGTTGGGATACTTTTCAAGACAATTCACACAAATCTAGGTGCACACCTGAAAATTCGAAATGCAACCTGAACAAAATGCCAAACTCGGCAACGATGCCATGATGCACATGTGGACGAAATGAGATGTATTCCAGCTGGCGCATGGCTCTTGATACCATACTTGAGATCTTTCAGTCGAAATTGCCCTCAGGTTCCCCCAGTTCCAATCTGCAAGATACACATTTGACATGTCACGTTCTGTTTCCCATGGAGCCAAGCCAATCAAGCCATAAATTGGCCATTTCGGAAATCATTTGCCACCAAGCCTTGCCATGTGCCATCTGGGCCCCTGAGGCTGGTCCCAAAGTCTCTACCTGGGATGCCCCGGCTGCGTGGCTGAGGCGCCAATTTCTTTCAAGAACATAAGGTCGTTCACATAGCCGTCAGGCCTGGGTCCAAGCAGAAGGGGATCTGAATGGATCTGAGGGTAGGGGCACCATGGGGCACTTATTCGGCTTCGTAAACTCTTGGTTCGTAAACAAAGACATTTCAGGCACCTCAACTGGAGGTACCTCGCACATGTAAGGTCCATGTAAGGTATTCAGGGGATGTTCCCCAAAAATATGGTATAGTACCTCCATTTCAGGAACCCTGAAATCGCGGTTGAGTTTATGAATTGTTTTTTTTTACCCATCAAAAGTAAAGGATTTCACCAACAACAATGGGAAGCTATAGTTGTTTTATGATGGCTAAGTTGAGGGACATGATTTGTTTAATTGTTGGGTTTATGGGGAAGGTATTCATCGGGTGAAACTCACCAACCAATATAAAACTGGTGTGGGGCACCTTGCAGAATCGGCGGCAACAAAAAAAAAGAAGAGCCAACTAATACATCTGACTATGGATCCATACCCATAGGATTGGGGTATGCAAATCCATAATTCCGAGCTATTTTGGTGTTCACCTTTAACTTAAAGATACTGGAGCTTCCCGGCGCTTCACCGATGGAGTCCGCAGTGCAAAGTAAGTCCTTCATCACCTGAAAAGCGCCCCACAGGGGGCGGCTGCAAGGGTGGCTTAAGGGGAGACTTTCCCATACTGTAATTCCATGGATGGGTTTTACATGGTTTTACCCTCCGGTAGTCAAACATGGCAATGAGAAATCCTATATTAAAGTAAAGGTTTTGATGGGAAAACCATCTACAAAGAAGGGATTTTCCATTGCCATGTTTGAGTACCGGAGGGTAAGGGAAAATACGAACATCACGCCAATCTACCAAAGAATGGTGATTTTCATCTGCCCACGTCTAGCCTTATTTGGCACGCTGGAAAACATTCGAGAGCGTGAAATTGTGTCCCCTCATCTCAGTAAAGAAAACATAGACCATGAAACCAAATCTTACTCAGTATTTTGATGTTTTTTGCTGGTAGCTGTATTCAACTTTGATCCCAGACTTTGTCGCGTATGATCCCCATCCCAATGATCCCTCAAGTTTGCTGCACACAACTTTCATTCGTCATTTTGGGATTTACGACCAATGATACGTGGCTTTCAACCCTCCAGAATTAGGAGGTTTACAGTACTGTCAGCTTTACTACATGATAGGATTTGATCCCAATTTCCGCCGCTTACCCTCTGGTAAACTAACAGAACTATGGAAAATCACCCATATTTACTGGGAAAATCCACTATTTCAATGGCCATTTTCAATAGCAAACTGTTAGTTTACCAGAGGGTACATCCCATCTGGCCACACCTCGGAGACCTGCAGCGCTGCGGTGGAAATTTCGTGCAAGGCTGCGGAGGAAGTGCCCTGGCGGCAAAGCGCTGGGGATTCCGCCAGCCTTGAGATAGACATATAGGGATTTATAGATATTCATGGGAACTTGATAGGAACTCAAGTATCATTTCTATCCTTGGATTGGTTTAAGGGAAAATCTTAACCGGAAACCCATGGGATTTTCCCATGAAATTGATTGGGGGTTTCCGGTTTCAATTTTCCCATGAACCAATCCATTGATTCGGACTTGACAGTCATAGGAATTTCACCATCCAAGGATTTGGGGATTTCCTAAGTCATGGGGGTTACCCCAATAGCTGGATTTTATTTTGCATGGAAAATCCCAACAAAACATGGATGATTTGGGGGTAGCCCCATTTCAGGAAAGCCCCATTCTGGGGACCCCCCAAATGATAGATGCTGAATCTAGAGCTTTGTAAACGTTGTCGCTGGATAATAAACCCTTGACAGAAAAACCTGCAGTGTTGCTTCAATGGATTGGTTTGAAGGGCAAATTGGAAACCAGAAACGGGGGCTTTTCCCACAAAAGAAAGGGGGGTTCCCACGGATTTTCCTTCATCTCTGAAAAACATGGAACAATTTAAAACCAGATAAATCCAGCAAACCACACTCTAATCTGGCAGTGCATTCAAACCGCCATATTTCTTCCAGTGATTTGATGTTTCTGCATTCATTGGGATTTAAAACATGATCAAACGAGAAACTGAGAGGGATAACTTTTGGTTTTTGCCCTTGTGATTCTAAGCCTGAAAAATGTATGGCTTTTCTTTCGGGTCAGAATCTCATGATCTTTGGCATCTGCCAAGCCGCTACTCTAAGAGTAACCCCCACATGGGAAAGCTGGAAATATGGGGTAAATATCATCGAAGCAACATCCTGGAAACGCTGTTCGGCATCTTTATGTTGGGATTTGTTGCAATCACATCCGAGCAGATCTATCTGGTGGTCTAGCCATCTAATATGCAATATCACTATACAAGGTGGGACCCCAAGTCGTAAGTTGCTGTAGAGTAGCCCCATGAATACTGTAGTTATATGCCCGAATATGCCCGATAAACCCAAGAGTTAATGAACTAAACCAACTCCGCTGTTGAAAACGGTGGACCCACCTTGCAGATCATCCCATTTACATCCCACCAATAGCCAAACCAAAGTTGCCCTAGACCCCACCTCGAGCTCAAGCTCTTCACCTTGAGGACAAATTCTGTACCATGACTGGTGTGTCATTCCGGTGGGGGAAAACAGTGGCACACATAATGGATTTCAGCAGGCAACATAATGATTTCACCGACCAAAATGGAGATGTTTACCATGAAATAAATGTGATACATTCAGCAACGTGCAATTTAAGCAGCTTAAATGATGTTTTTTTGACAAAAAAATTGGAGCACATCATCAAAATAGGGATTGAACCAGGCAGCATGATGATTTTGAGTTTTGACAACCAAAACTAGGGATATTTAACCAGCCATAATTCAGATTCAACCATCCAACATAGTGGTCTCGAACAGATTCGCATAGCTTCGATCTATATTTTGTATGGCAAGACCCGCAGTCACTGTGGTTCTTTAAGGGCACACTATCAGTCTGGGCGGTTAGGATCTCTACTTCAGCCTTGCAATCAGCCACCTTTTCTAAAATTGGGACCATGATGCCAAGGATGGTTGAAAACGTTGAAAGCAGAACATAGGGTACATTACCAGTCAAATTAAGTTTTGGTTGTATAGCCGTTGTACTAGTTACCGACTGGCCCTGGCTATGTAACAGTTTGCAATGAAACCTCACCATTGTTTAAGAGGCAAATCAGCATGTTGATCATCTATTTCTAAGGGTCATTTTCCATAATTTTCCATAACCATGTTAAATAACCATAGGGTATATCCCATGTTGGTGAATTCCTCAAACTTTACGGCAGCATGATGCTGAACCCAACAAGCAGCCGCTCAAAATTTCATTTGCCAGCGGCACGAGACCGTTTGAAATTGCTTTAGCCGCAAGGAAATTTACAGCATTTTGCAACATTGGGAATTTGATATGTGAGATTCATATGATTTGACATGTGAGATTTACATAGCAGATTTTCAATTTGATTCTGATTTACTGTAATTACAAACAACATATGATTTTACATGGCAATTTGGATGATATGGTAAGAACCAGTGCTGTCCATCTTGCCAACAACATCCAACAACGATATCGAGTGGGGGCCGTGGTCGTAGTCGTCTCACTGATGGCTCACCTGCCAGAATATGAGGGCCCCAAACATCGTCAATCACATGGCAATTAAGCATCAAATTTGAAGAAAATTAAAGCTATATATCTGTGCAAGCATGATAGACCACATAGCACCTAGACTTGCAATCAATGCATGCCAGAAAATTTCCTGGTTCCCCGCTTCGTCTCACCGTGCTTGGCTTGATGCTGCCGCCTTCTGGCGACGCAACATCAACACAGGGAACAACTTTTCGAGTTTGGCCACTCGGCACCGGTCCCTATGAGAACAAACTTACTGTAACATCCACAGCTGGTTTGATGTTTTGTGATGGGCCAGCGCCATCCATCCGTCTCAATTCTATTGACAGTAACATGTGTGCAAACACCAATATATATATATATACATATATATATATACATATATATATACATATATATATACATATATACATATATATATATATACATATATATATATACATATATATATATATATACATAGAAGGTTATATATATATATATATACAAAATCATACATATACATATGTACATACATGTACATACATATCGCTTACTAGATGTGATTTGAGATGCTTATTGTGAGCCATGCTTTACGAGGGCTATGAATCTCTGACACAAAACTGGAGACTCCAAGAGAAACCGACCTGAAATGCATGATGTACCGCTGAATATAGATCTACTACCACGACAGGGTTTCCTACGGGGCCATTTCTTCATTGAACATGTGCTTTTCCAAGGAAAGAATTCGAGGTCGAGTCCCTCCGTTTAAAGCACCATCCATGGGGACCGGGGCTGAGTCCTAGAAACTTACACGAGCCAATGCAGCTGGGGTAACCCCATGTTGCCCAAAAAGGATCAGTGGAAAATGCAGCAGCTGCATTGCATTGCCTCAACCCCGGACCTGCAACGCACGCGGAGGTGACGAAAACAAATCCAGAATGGACATTCCATCTTTGGGACGCTGAGTTTCCAGGGTTTTGATTGTGCCTGGTCAAGCAAGCCGCCATGGTCAACATTATCTCAAGCTATAGGACCGATCAACGTGCGAAGCGTCCTTGAATTATTCACACACTTCATGTGGGATTGAGGCAGAGATGCGCTAGGGCGCAGTTAAAACGTTCATGAAAATGGGCCTTCTGTACTTCTGTAGTTCTTGTCACCTAAAATTGGTGACCCCATTCTCACCGAAGGTACCATACATTACCATACGATACCTTCTTTCAAAAAATCAGCGATCCTTTAGGCATGGGTCGTTATTCCGGCACACTTTTTCTTGGATGATATATAGCACAATGACTCCCCAATCTTGATTTCGAAGGTCTTTAATTTTGACCCAATGCCCAATTTCGGATCCACTTGGTGTTGCCAAGTCTGGATCGACACATAGACATCCGGGCAAACGGATAGAATTCGCCAACATTGTGAAGATGTCCGCTAATTTCAGACATTTCCATTGATTTCCCATGTCAACACATAGAGACTTTACCTTCTGGTGGCACTTTTTGGGGTCCAAAATCTGCCTGGGCAGCCTTTTCAGCTGAAGTTATATCCAAATCGGATGGTTCCAATCTCATGTGACCTTCATCCCCTTTGAAATGGAATGGCCCTGCCTCACCAAAACTTGACCAACAAAGGAATTCCTGCCTGAATCTGCTGTTCTTGGGCTGTTGTCATTTTTGCGGATGAAACCACCGTTTGCTATTTTTCGTTCATTCTTTCAACAATTCAAGAATCTAAACGGATGATCCTAACAATTTGCCCGGAAACATTAGAAAAGGGTGCAAATCTATATCTCACCAGTACAAAGCGTCGGCCACCTGGTGTGCTGAAGTCCGGTGGGTATGTGTGTGTGTGTGTTGGGGGGGGTATGCCCAGGATGCCATCCAAACAGACACTTTGTAACCCAAAGCCGTGTCTCCGGGTATGCCTTGAATTTCAAAGGTTGGGGTAAACTTCAACCATTCCCAAACAAAACAAGAACTATGTTTGGCAGAAAGTGCCCTGAGTCGGCATCAGCTTCAAGTAAAACCAATTGTTAAGATAAGCTATCCGCCATGGATTTGTCTTTACATATCAGGTTCCCATGTTGTACTGCCAAAAGATGTGCCAACCTCCATTTACTTCGGATTTCCCGCCATGTTTGATTGTCGGATATTGCTGGAAGGTACACCTTTTGGCGGCTCCATGTCCATGTTTTTGTGGTGCAATTCACAGAGCGGCCTGAGATCAAAGTGTCGTTCTCCGCAACGCTTTTCTGGCACTCCGGTGGAGCGTAACGTCTGCGTTCACATCCACATCTGAACAGGGATCCTGGCAGCGCCATGTTGGCAGTTGGAAGCCAACTGACTGCATCTGACTCCATTCGTTTGGAAACGCAGGATCTGTCAAAAAATTGGGGGGTTCAATCTAGGGTCACACATCTATGAAAATGTCAAGTAAGGCACAAAACAATCAAGAGTTTGGATGCAACATTTCAGAAATGAACGCTGCGATGAGGGGATCGAGGTATATCAAAGCAAACTGGAGGTTGTGCTGTCCACCGCTGCGATATCTGAGACCACTGCCGCAGTATATCAGTCAAACTGTGGTGATTTGGGTATGGGTGCGGTTCAATGCAATGCAACCAAAGCTTATGCTGATCTATGATCTATGTCTATGTCTTGTTTTTGAAAAGAGATGCTTTTTCACTGGGCTCCCTCATTCGACGCTCATTCTGGGCTGTCTCAAACCAAGATTCGCAGCCGTCGGTCCAAAACCATTCCTGAGCCCAGGCATGAAACATGTGATGCGGTTCACCCCTATATGAGATGGATCAACCGGAGCCTCTACAATCTACAACAAATAGCAACACCCAAAATGAATCAACAGTAACCAACTATTGGAATTTGTGTGGCATGGTTCCTCCATTCTTCCCTGACAACCAGCCAAGTGCTGTAGATCCCACCCTGTTCTTCCAAGCTCAAGGGGTCATCAATGATCATCATTGACCATAAACAAGCATAAATAATTGTAAGTTGCTGCATTTCAACAGCTGGATTCTGCAAAACCTAAGGGCCAAAGATGGCCCAAGTGGCTGCAGCATGCTGCACCCTTGGGATGACAAAAAGCCAAGCGTCATGGAGCATGATTGTTCTGACCGGTGGGCGCCAATGAGATTCGACAGTTAGGCATTGTCTGATGACAGACCGGCCTCAGCACTTTGAAGGTGCTTGGTCAAAGTGCCACAAGTATTGATCCAAAACCATGATCACTTGAGTTGACCAGGTCTTTCCCAATGTGGACCATGAACCCCTGTTCCAGTGTCGATACATGTCTATACAATCCAGCTCCCCAAATACCATTCTGCAGGGTGTCGTTTCATCCTGCTCTCATTTCCGCAGCACAGGAAACAGAACAATCCAACCGAAATCACACAAAACCAAGGAAGCTTTGGTAGAAACATTTTGGTTGGTCTGAAAATGAGGTACTCTATGTTCCCCTAGACCCTAGAACCCAAGGGTTACCAGAATTTTTCCTATCAAAATGGCTATTTGATATTATTTGATGGTATACTCTCCATCTTCAGGCAAAGTCATTTGCGGAAAAAAGGGCCGTAATGCCGTGCAACTCCAGAGCTATCTCCTGCTGAATCGAACCAAGTCACAAGGTTCGGACAGGCCCTGACACCTCGGTACATGTGAAATTCATCTGGTGGTGTTGGGTTGGTCATGTGCACATGTTTACACAATGGACCCCAGAACGGACTTGTGACTCTAGGATGCCCTAGGAAACTACTATGCACAATCGAATCATATTTATACATACATTTCATACTTTATTTGACTTTTGTTTGACTTCTTCACCCAAGGAATTTCATCAAACATACGAGGAATTCAATTCCTGGCCTTCTAAGAAGGCCAAACGCTTCATCAATTCAGGGTCCGAAGTCTGTCCAAATCGATGCAGGATGAGGCTTGGGATGGTCACCTTCTGTCGAAATGATGTCTGTCAGTACTCAAAATATCCTCTGGCTGCCTGCCAATTTGACACTAAAGAGGACGCTTGATGAAACTTCTACCGTTTGTGAACATAGTTTGCAGACTTTGCACCTGCCTGGGTGGAATACAGTAAGACAACCAGATGTTCAAGAAGGAAACACATCTCATATCCACATGCCAACCACAGATTCATTTCCATTAACTCTCTTCATCAATAAGGTGCGTTGATTTTGGTTGGGGTGGGGAGTCCCCAAGAAACCAAGGATACTTATTGATATACTATACATATATTGGGTCTCTATATATAATGTATGTATATATGGGACAATTGGTATACAAGGTACATTTTGCCATAAATGGTATTATATTTCCCATCAGTTACCATATATTTCATCGACATATACCTCCCCTTACTGCCTTACGCTGGGAGTTCCAAGGCACCAGGAGCCCTGAACCTTGAGCTCCGGATGGTCCACGAAGACCCCTTCAGGCAGATTCTTCCAGGGCAGTCGCCCAGCGAGCCTGGGAACCAACAGGCAGAAACTAACCGAGATCAAGGAACTGGGGAAGCCCACCTTTTTAAAGAGAAAGCTTGGAGAAAGTGTCAACATTTAGAGTTGTTAAACTTACTAAGGCTAATCTTTTCGGCACAAAAAGTATTCGGAACGCTTAAGAGCAAGCACTAAAGAAAACGTATTACGGAAGTTACACAGCACAGGAGAAAAAGAAACGACACGCAAAACGATTGACTAAACAAATCTGCAGCAACATGTAGAAGACGCAAATGCCGCAGCCCCAAACCTAGGCCGTCGCCAAGGGAGCTAGACCTCTAGCTCCACACTGATCCAACTGTGTTGCTGGGGGAAAAATGCCGAGGATTTACCGCTGAAAAACAGTTTGTGCGGGAAAATCATATCCAATATGGTCCTCTTTGTGGGTAAATCTGGAATCCCAACTGCCAAAAGGAAATGCAATAGTTGTTTCATGAAGGCTCCCTACATCACTAATGCTCGTTTGGCGAGCTCATCATTGTTCGGTTTCTGGTTGCTCGTCGTTCATGAACATTACACACATTTTGCATATGAGTTTGTCAGAAAATTGGGGACCCAACAAAACCCTACCTGAGCGTCAAATGTTCCATTCATATCGCCAATTCATGCGTGCCCTAAAGAAAAAAACAAACTTAGGCACCCTGCAAGAGATTACCATAGCTTTTGAGCTGGTTACTATCATAAAAGCATATACCCCCCATTGAAAGCAACAGATTCAAGTTTTATATGTCCAAGTACCCATCACCGATGGCACCCTTGGCCAACCCCAAGCGCCAGGTGGCATCGTTGGCCTCGGACGGCGGCTCACCGTTGATGACCTCCGGCGCAAAGTAGAGCCGGGTCCCCGTGACGGTCAACGCGCCTGGGAGAGTCTGGGGAAATTTGCAGTTGAGTCTGGTGATGTTTCATTGGATAAATGACCGTACACAAACACCCGATTACTGTACTCTAGGCTTCAGATAAATTGAGGATTTTTGGGGTTGCATCTTGAAGTACAACTTGTTGTGGTGTATTTAGGTGCCTTCCGATCTGTAGCAAGAAAAGAAACACGATTAACTTCCAGTCCGCTCCAGAGTTTCAAAGCGGCCCAAGCACTCCGTCTAGGCAAAATCGATATAATGCATCGTACATCAAGCTTATATTTTGTCCATGATGTTTGGGATAACTTCCCCAATCCATAGCGTCATTCATCACAGTCTTCCCCGCCTCCCTCAGTCAAGCGTTTGGCCACGTTAAAATCCAGCAGTCGCAGGTCCGAAAGGCTTGCCTAAGGTGATGAACAAATGCCACATGGAATGCCAATATTTGAAAATCAACTGAATGATGCCATCCTACTATCCATCATTCCTTGAGATTGGATGAGATGGGGGTGTCTATATACTGTAGTAGCCAAAATGCCCAAATTCATCTGGACATGACATACCTGCCACCAGGGGAAAAACTGGGTTTGCATCAACCTTCAAACCGAAGGTGCCAGTATCAGGGATTTATGTATGTGTACCACTATGTGACTAAAACAGTCCACTTCATCCAGTAGCCCAGTTGGCTAGGGACACTAAAAATTGGCAACCATAGAAATGAGGTAAACCTTGGCAAACCCAATGCCACTTATCAACCATCCCCAAATGAGGCTTCTTGTTGGGTACGGTACATCGGTATGCCCCTATTTGGGATCTAAAATGACCCGCAAATGCTTGGTTACTGTGATCGTTTATGGCATTGGGTTTACATTAGCGGATGCCATGTGACGCCATGGGTTGGACATTCCGGTCTCTTGCACCGATTCCGGGATGGGATCTCCCTTCTCCCTATGACCTTGCAATCCTGTACAAACATTAACTGAAGTTCCAACAGCTCCACATTGACCAAAAATCCATGGGAAGACACAAAGACAAAGGAGTCCCAGGTATCAAAGGGTTGGATCCCCCATCCTCAGCAGAGTGCTCACCCAGCCCCGACACTTATCCCTTGATCTCTTCCAGGTGCCGAGACCATGACGTTGGAAGGTTTCACATCTCTGTGAATGATACGATGTGAATGAAGATAACCTGGCTGATGCTGCGCCCGGCTCGGATGGCTCCGGTCTACAACAGAAGGTCATCACATAAATCAAGGCTCAACATTGCTTTTGGAAATTGCAAAATGGGCCGGACGTTCTCAAATTGACCCTTTTTGTAAGTACAACTCAGTTTGTTCAACTAAAACAGCATGGCTGGATGGCTTGCAGGCTGAAATTCCATAAGCCACCACAAATCCACCCCCTGAAAAACAAAACTGACGATTCAAACGCATGGAATGTATAAAGCGGCCGGTGGCCCTACATGAAAGCCACTTTCTGTGCCCCTCCTGATATCTCAATCTGGCTTCCTGTTCCAATCCACTTGGGGGTAACTGTCTGACAATACAACATACGGCTCTTGCAAGTAAAGGAAGTCAGTGTATGTTCTTCACTCCGAAGTCGTTTCAGCTACTACATGCACTGAGCCTGAGCGCAGGATTTTTAGATATACGTGGTCTCTGTATACATCACATCCATACAGAAAAAACGAAGCCCATCAGGATCCCCTTCTGGTGGACACGGTGGACACCGTGGACACCGGACCCGTGAGAGCCAAGGGGCATACGGCCGAAAGCAGCGCGCGAAAGAGTTCCCGGGCTGTGAGTTCTGGAAAGTGACCCAGGGAACTCTGGTGCACTGCCTCCTGACAGGTCTGGTTGAGTTTTTTTAGTGGAAATCTTAGAGGAAACCATAGGAAACCATGATCAAGATTCCCTTAGTAAGTTTCCATCATAGTAATTTCCATATTTTGGGGGTCAAGGACTCTCAGGACCTCGAGGCTGCTGCCATCAAAGTACTCCAAGACCTCATGGGCCGTGGTTATGTGTCACATGCGATTTATGTAACCAACTTGAGATACTTTCACATAAAAACACAGATCAGGAACTATCACCACATGTCATTGAGAGACTGAAAGCAAACATGAAGGCGACGCATGGGACGTGAGAGGAACCCGAAACATTGAAACTGAGGTGCTAAACCCCTACCCTGTGGCCTGCCAGGTGTGTTCAAACAAGAAAACCCGTAGGAACAAAACGTAATTGGGGAGCTGGGATGCCAAATGCTTATGTGAGCAGTCTTTAAAACCCTCTTTTCCTCCATGATGCTGATTGGTCAACTATCATTGGGGCTCCCATAATGATCATAATGGATGATGATAATCCCCACTGAATCTTGGATAAGAATTTGGATAGTATTTCCTGGCATCATCATATATCATGCCCAGTCCATCATCAACCAATCGGGCCAACAGGGCCACATGGCTCCAAGCGGCCAAGATGGAACTTACAGAGGTCTCCAGGTAGTCGAAGGCTCGGATGATGTTGGGATGTTTGATGGACCTCAGGGACGCAGTTGGACTCCGTTTCGGCATCCGAATTGACAACGCATGGGCCACAAATACTGTAGGTCATGGACTGTCCGCATTTGAACTGGGATATCATCTGAAAAAGTTGGGAAGATTCTAACCGCAGTTTTGAAACATGTTGGAGTCGACCAAACTCATCCTGCCAAAGGGTACTGTAGTGAAGTTGATATCAAAAACGGTCCCAGTGACTGGAGCATTTTGAACTCGGCCTCCACCAAAGCAGACTTGTCCTTACTACCTTGGAGGCGACGCTGTCACCGTGTGGCGCAACAGTGGTAAGTTATCACCCACTTGGAAGTTTGGTCCGAAGGACTGGACGAGATCAGCCAAGTCCAAAACGTTTTGAAGAAAATGGCACATCCGAGGTCTTGCTTTGTTTCAGTGTCCCAATCATCCAACTCATCAAATTGAGAGTTGGGTCACCTCGTCTAGTTGCAGCCGCGGCCAAGACTTCTCCATGTCTGGTCTGAAATCTAACTTCAAAACATTCGGATTGCAAAGCGCTGCTATATCTCACGTCCTGTGGGCTATCGTATCTAAAGGTCATGATGTTCATCTACAATCTTAAGTCTCAATCCCAATCAATCCCAATTCTTTGAGCACTAATTCTAGGTCACAATAAACCCCCAAGAAATGCAGGCAATGTGATCCCCCGGCAACGGCCGTAACGGCCGTAACGGTCGTGGTGCCGGAAATCTTCAGCGACACCACCAGGCCGTCCTTCTTTCGGATCGCCTTCCTGACAGGACGCTGGACAGGTTCTATGGAAAAAGTATATCTAAAATCTACATAAAAGAAATGTATATATTATAATATGTATTTAGGCCATAAGTTAAGTGACTCATATATCATGTATGGAGGTTTCATCAAATGATCACTGGATTGGTTTAAGGGAAAATTTTAACCGGAAACCCATGGGATTTTTCCATTAAATCGATTGGGGTTTCCGGTGTAAATTTTCCCATAAACCAATCCAGTGAATAAAAGAAATGTGTATCTATACATATATATATGCAACGATGTGTCCTTTGAAGTTAGGTGATACAACATGTTGATTTATAATATATGGTCGAAGTATACTTATCCAGTGAGTTAAGTGGGTGTAAGTCATGTTTAAATTATAACTTCAGATAGGGATAAAAAAAATGAGATAGGAGATAAACAAAAACAAAAAGGGTCCAGTAAAATCCAACTGCAATAGTCATAACTGATACTATGGTGCATGTTTATTTGGTTGGTCTCTGTTCCGCTACCCGCCTCACAGTGGCGACAGAGCCCCGGCCCAACTGTTCCAGCATCTCGTAGTGGTCGTGTGCGTCCACAAAGGTCTCAGTGGTTTCCTGCCATGGCGCTGGCCAGCCATGGCCCATGTAAAGATCCATTGAGTTTGATGATTCAGCTATTGAAATGCTGATTTTCTAGACTTATAGTGATTTTGCCTTTTATAGTTGTACACAATTATAGCTATAGTTGTAGAGATTTTAGCTATTTAGATGATTTAGCATGGTGATTTTCTGTAGCTACATTCAAACTACCAAAGGGGAGCTCTATGGTATCTTTCAGCAATGGGTTGTTTCCAAAGACATGCTTCCCCCTTGCATGATGCCCGCACACTATCACACTATCACACTATCACACTATCATACACACACGTGTTGCGCTGTCTGCAGGATGCAGAACAAACAGATCCCTGACAATCAATGAACACTACTGTAATGAAACGAAATGAAAGGGAATTACATCAGGATGACCGGCCAAGAGCTCAATGGTCTTAGATGCTCAATCACAAACCTGGCAGGCAAAAGGAAACACCTGCACACATACTGTATCAAGAACCATACTGTTCGACATGGACCTTCCCCTTTTACCCTTCGTTTTTTAGAGACGTCCAGCCCTTTATATTAAGGCAGCCATGTCACTCGCGTGATCTTGTTGCAATCCTCAGCGGAGAAACTTTTTGGCCAGGTGCCAAATGTACACACTTACGCGACCATGATGATCGAACAGATTTTTCAGAATGTGTCAAACGATTTAGGCCATTTAGGCTATGAGTTAAGTGACTTATATATATATATCATGTATGGAGGTTTCATCAAATGATCACTGGATTATAGGGAAAATCTACAGGAAACCATGGTTTTCCCCATCAAATATCGAGGTTTCCTGTAATTTTTTCCCTTAAACCAATCCAGTGAAACGATCCCAAGTCGCCATGGGCTTCCGGTTGGGAAACCTCCATCCGAGATTCAGGATCCTCCCAGCCATGGTGCCACCGAGCTGGAATCACAGCAGCAGAATTTCGAGATACATTACATGCATGCAAAAATGCATGAATCTGGGTATATTATATTAATTCACTCATTATTTGAATTGAGACCATTTGGGGATGATTCCCTATACTAACCATATATTCCAGTGAGGTCACAGTGAGGTCGTTATAATTTACCTAGATGAATGTATTATATAGATATGCAAATAGATAATTGATTACCTCAAGAATGATCAAACATGTACTACTGTAAAACCTGAAAAAAACACCCCAAATCCACATGCCACTATATTCTTGGGATGATCTTCACAACTGGCTCAGTCGAAGGTGCCATGCCCAACGTGAGGCCCTTCCCCTTTGCACGCTGTTGCAATCTTGAAGGGCCCGCCGCTGACCGTGCACCTGAAACAGGACTACCCCTCTGTTCTTTCACGTGGCAGTGGGAGATCTAACATAGCCATGGAAAATGATCAATTTTGGATGATTTTCCCATTAAAACCTCCATTTATAGGGGATTCTCTATGGCTATGTTAAATAACCAGATGGTATTAAAAACATGTTCATGAAAATGATGAAGAGTCATGGAGAATTCCAAACAATGACTTTCCACGCCTGCACGCTGCAGGACCATCCTGCCGCACCAATATGCCCCATCAAAACTGGATTACAACAGCCCGTATCAATTTTGATAGATAGTGGTAAATATATACCGCATGTAAATAAAACACTGTAGAATCCTAACGTTGGATAACATTGGTATTGCAAAAAACTTGTTTGTTTTTTGCGAGGTTACCACAATTAGGGATTAGGGATTCATAATACAAGTATATATCAAAATCAAATGGGATATTATATTAGATATTATGTGATAAGTGTGGGACAATCATGAATAATGTAGGAAATTACAAAATCACTGTAAGAGTCACCATCCAGGATGGTAGCGGTTCATGAAATGCTCCAGCAAACAGGATGTCGTATTTCACAGCCCCTTTTAACGTTTGATATTTGGACATATTCTTCGACATCGTGGATTGCATGTTTCAAATGTTTAAAGCCATAAGCCATCCTTTGACATCTTTAGATTTTGGAAGTCCCTTGCCAAAGTGTGCCCAATGGAGCTATAATATGCTATAATGTGGTAAGCCCTAAGCCTTAAACCTACCAATTGGGATGCTATACTGTAAACCATTTATATCCAGTTATGGTCATACATTGAAGATGGTTGTAATTAAGGCAATCTGGGTTTACCACACTACCCTCTGGTTATTCACAGCCACGAAAAAACACAATCTTTAATCATAGTCAATCGATGTCAATCGTCATAAAGCATCGAACTGAATGGGCCATCTATTAAAGCAGACTGTGAAATAACCAGAGCGTAATTCCAATCTGCGCAGCAACCGCATTGCCAATTCCCCGCGACGCGGGTCCTCTCTCGGCCCTCGTCATCTGCAAGGCATGCAATGTCCGGGGTGTCCATGTGCTGGCGATGCGAGAAAAGAAAGGTTGGAGCTTCCCAACCGGCTCCAGCTGTTCAACAACACTCCATAGGCATACGTCAGTATAAACAATCAAGAAGTCTGTTCCCATGAAAGAATCCAAACAATACATCAACTTGAATTTCCCCTGGCCTTACTGCATTTCTGACCACTTGTTAGTGCTATATCAGTGGGCTCGTGAGCAAGCATCCTCGACATCACAGTTTGATTGTTTGCTATGTCCCGATGTCAAACGGTGGAATCCTATTTTTTACGTTTCTAGTCCAAACAGAACTGCAAAGTGTGCAATTAGCAAATTGTAGCCAAATGAATTTGATATATATACATATATATACACCAATGTATGCGTGTAGAACCATGCGTGTTAGATTAAATATCCACATTCATACCAATGCTGTTACCTGATTAGTAAAACTATTTACCGATTCTGTTGGATTCCCCTGCAACTTTGGCTTGGTCACCACCTTCAAGTGCCCCTTGTCATTCCCATCGCCCGCGTCCACCTTGAGCACTGGCGGATCCCGGATCTCACGGTTCTCACGGGTTTCGCGACCTGTTGATCTCTAGATTTCACGGCCCAGAAAGTCGGGGATTGACCCGAAAAAAAATGGATGGCTTCACAAACACACATGGGCATATTATGGCATTATATGGTCTTATGACATGCACATACAAATAGAGAAACATATGTGTATATAGATATACTAAATTAATCACATATTAATCATCACATACATCACTAAATTGATATGCTATAATTATATGGTGGGTTTGTCTGAAAATGGGGGATGCCATGATGATCAGTGGATTTTTCGGATACCCTGTTTAGACTAGTCCAAGTGATTGGCCGTTTTGGAAGATTGTGGAAGCCATTGCTGAAAACGGGTACCCCGATTTTAAGAAACCCAAAGTGATAGCTTGCTTTTGAACATACATATGACATATATATATATATATGTGTGTGTGTGTATATATATATATATATATCACATATATATATATATGCACATTGTTTGGGAATGACTACCGGCAAATACAAAAAAATAAATCACATATGCTTTAATCATGTGTGTTGCTGGGTGCTCAAAACAGCATGGATTTGTAGCAGCTCATGTTTTTGGCGGTGAAAGGTAATGTTCACAATACAAATGGAAAGTCATTGTCAATGTGAATCCGTGGTGGGACATACAAGTCTATCTAAGTTGATAGTGACTCTGTGTCTCAATTTTGTTTGTTCAATGCTGGGCTACATCACATTCTTCGTCATTGATACTTGTGAGTTACAGTATGTCGAAGGTTTATCCGCTTACCCCTACTTCTGCAGTGCGTGGCCAACCACGGCAACAATCCTCTACCAGATGAATGCCCACAGCCCTGGAGCAAAAAGGCTGCACCATTTTATGTTTTTCCGCCGAGCAACTTTTGGAAGGTACTCGCCTAAGAAAGAGGGAGGCCATCCAACTCATGTACTGCGAAAGTAAGAAATCGGCGTGTTTGTTGAAAGGGAGCATTCTACAAACATCACCATTTTCTGCAAACGCCCAAAAAACGCCAGCCCGAAATGGGTCGCCTGAATCTGTTCGTTTCAGGTACGTCTGGTGCGTCCAGCCGAGGTTTGTTGGAAATATCAAAGGCAACCATGGCCTTCTGGCATGCAACGTATCTTGATGCAATGAGCTATTCCACTTTGTCGTCAGTGCTTTCTGGATTCTTTTGCTGTTCTCACCCATACACACACACGCACAGGTCTCTCTAGTTTGAAAAATATATCTCTGTTTCTCCTGAAAATATATTGAAAAATGGACACCCTCAAATTTGATGATTTGAATGTCAACATAAATACCAACGTTTCTGTCTACTCCTGGTTTCCCCAGTTGTCCCAGCCCAGTGACAGCATCGGAGGCTCATCAAGGCTTTTGGCCTCCCAAGGCGGCAAACAGATCATCTACAAAATAGGAAATTGCATGAAATTGCAATGTATAATAGGTACCATCTGGAAAATTAACATAGACCCTAGCAAATAGGAATTGGAAGATAAGTTTCCTGAAAAATAGCTATTCTCAGGGTCTATGTTAATATACCAGAGGGTAAATCATAAAATTGCAAAATATGATATACTGCATACCGTGCTATGATCAACTTCTACTGGGGCTCTGCCATCTGTACCATCAGTACCACAGTAATCTGAAGTGATCTATCAGCTGAATAGATCAGCTGCGGGTGATTTTGACATAGCCATTGAAAATGACCAAATGAGATCAAATGAGACATAGATACTAGAATCTATTTAATGTGAATAGATATTGGTCTTACCCTTGGGGTAATCTAACATAGCCATTGAAAACAAAGTGTAGATGATTTACCTATATATACATAGCCATTTATGTCAAATGACCAAAGGATGGAATTCAGTAGAATATGGTAGAATGGGGTTCCTGTGATTTACTGTACCCATCGAACATCACAAACAAAACCCAACTGCATTTATTTACCAACAAAAAGAAACAGTATGTTTTTATATGTATTTATGTACCAAGTATGCTCGTGTAATTGCACGTTGCTTCTAGGGTTGTATTCAATAAAAAAGGGAAGGGATTGAGTGATGTGGTGCACCCGTGGTATATTGATTTAGTTTAACACCAAACAACGGACACTATGGGGGTCTCAGCAATGTGCCTAGTAGTGGGCTAAACCTTTAGCCACAAACCACCCCCATAGACAATAATAATAGTATAAGGTTGTCTTCGTAATCCCAATCCCCTTAATTTGATTTTCCCCCTCAAGTGGCCCCCTAAAAAAAAAGATCATACACTGAACCGGGGGTTTCTTGGGAAGTATTTTTGGCATTTGGAGAAGGGATTCTGTTTCATTTTGACACATGATAGAGGAACACGATTCGTGAACTCCACTAGGAACTTCTTGGCACTTGGGTGAATCTATGCCTTATCATTGGAAGTACGTCAGTTGTGAGGCTCTTTATACTTCTCAGTTCATGCGGGTTGAAACATCACGGGGCCCAGTGGTTTTTATGGGAGGTTCACCCCGCACAAAGGTGTTGAGCAATGAAATATGAGGAACCCTGCGAACCCTGGACATTTCAATCTAGCAACAAGCATGTGGATTCCCCCCGAAAACACCAGGAATCGCCCCAACACACACCATGATTTCAACAGCAAATCCTTATATTTGCTGATTATCATCCCTCTTTTGGGTGGTTGAATCCCTCTACTATCCCTTTTTTTTCAGGGTGAAAAAAAACCATTACTTAACCGGCTCCGTAAAGGCGTTGCGTTCGTTGCAGGGCGGCTTCCCTCCCCAGGTGCCCTACTCCACCTTGTTGCTCTGCGGTGTCCCCGGTCCTGATGGACAGGAAAACCTTCATGGACATAACATGATGAATCATATTTCTGTAGGCATACCACAGTTTGCATTTATAGAAAAAATGTGATATAACATAGTGCATTATACATATAAACTAATTAAATTGCACATGATAGAATAAAATACAATAATGGTATATGTAATAATACTATATTTATACGCGTGCCTGTACTTTTTTCAGGAACACTGGGGAACACAACCAGGTATAGGTTGGACGCTAAATCTTGAGAGAACCCTCAGTCTTGGAGCGGCAAGATCAAATTTCCCATGCAAATCACCCATCTGAAGATGCAACTCAGCTTCTGTTGTCTGTACTGCTCCTCCTAGGGAACCAACGGGGCCAGGCTCTGCATGCAGATGGTGGTATGGACATGAAGCTCCACATTTTCATATCCTGTCAAACCTTGACATATTCCGACTGGGTACCCATGTCTCTATCAAAGAAACAAGTCAAAGAAGCTCACACAAAAACTATATCAGTGCCACTTCAGAAAGATACCCTTCAGAACATGGCTTGCTGGAAAATTCCGTTCATTTAGTTCGGTTTTTTAGTTCATTTAGTTCAATTATTTTCCCAAGAAACCCCCAGCTACGGCGCTCTCCTGGTCTTGATGGGCGACTCCGACACCGTCGGAACGCGGCCTTTGGAACCGCTCCTTAACCTGGAATCATCCCCTGATCCCAAACAGGTGAAGCCCACAGATATCCTGTGGTAGTCAAACATGGCTAGCTGGGAAATACACGAAAAATGGAGGTTCGATTGGAAAAATCATCTGGAAATAGTGGTTTTACTGGAAAATCATCGGTAATCTGGGGAGGTTACATGATTTCCCATCTGCAAATACAGGGTAACCTTGCTAAAGAAACATACGGTGAAAAAATATGCATCATGTGTGATACCTCACTATAAAATGGAATGCAAAAGGAGCATGTCCTCCTCAAAATCAGCGGGTTCCAAGATCCCACCATTTCATGGTCGCTTAATCTTGATGGACAGCACATTTAGCTGTGCGCTGTGAAAAATACAGACTGAATACCCTCTGGTAATCTCTTGCGGAAATGGACCATCGAGCACTTCTAATATGCTTACCTATTCAACATGTGGTTTTTCACTTGCCATGTTTGACCACCAAATGTCATCAAATGTCATGTCAACATCTTTGCAGTGGTGTATCTACTGCATTGAAGTGAAACGTTTCCAGTTTGAACACTTGATATCACTTAATGATGCTCATGGCCCGGTGATTAGAGTTGCACTCTGGTAATACCTCCTGGCAACAAACAACTCCGTCGTATCATCATATCCATCTTGTATGGAACATAGGCACTTCCCAACTGTCACCATGATTCCCACCGTTTGTTGATGACATCCCCACATGTCAATGACACACTTATACCTGCGCTTGGGTTGTGTCCCCATCTTTGTTGCTTCTATCCTCGCCATAAAGCTTGGTTTATTGCAGGCTTTCCATCGTAAATGCACTATTCGTTGGCTAGACCCCCATCTTTATACCACAATTTGCTGGTCAAATCCGTGGCATGTGTTGCTATTAGGCATGGTCACGCGTTTATTCTTCTTAGATCCTGAGCCATTGACAGTTCAACCCACTTTAAGTTTTGCAGAGTGGCTCTGTTCCTTGAGACAGTTTCCTGAGTGCCGCCGCAGGTAGGCATAGTTACAGGAAGATGCGGCCCTTGCCGTAGGGGTCTATTGACATGAGTAGATTTATTGATTTATGTAGATTTAGATTCATATTGTATTTATATAATCATATATGTGCATATATATATAGTGTATTCATATTACATTTGCATAATATGAATATGATTATATATCTATGATGTAAGATATGTAGATAACCTCCATAAGTCAATCATGGCGACAAACAATCAGAAATGTCTAGATGATTCACTGAACATGGTGTTTCCCTCTGCCAGGTTGGCTCGAGGTAAACCTCCATGGCCCTTTTTAGCCAAGCGAGCTTAGAAACACCAAGTGGCAAGCCAATCAGCATCCGGCCCTCCTCATTTGACTCCACCTCTGACTTGTTTGACCTCCGATTACCTCAGCCATTGTCAGCTCCCACTTGGGAGGTGACTGTAGACCCACATCACATGGCGCGTCACTACGACATCTTCAAGATTTCTTTGTAAAACTTCATCTTTTGGCTGAATATAAGGAGGCAGCAGGGTCAACAGTCTGAATTCATACGATCCAAACAGCAAATGTGGCAAAGGAAAACATGTTGAACTCTCAATGCATTGAATGCCTGTCTACCTTTTTTTCTGGGGATGTTGGATGACAGCAGCAGCACCACTGGGCACTTTTCAGCGCCCCAATTTGCTTCCAAAAGGCTACTGCGACGCGCTGGGACCTTGATGCCAGTGAGCTGAACCTGACGGAGCCAAGTGAGTGATCTGAAGTCACTCTGGCAAGGTCGTCCCAAATTTTCGTTAATGAAGCATCAACAGTGTTTAAAACCACAAAGCAGCAAACCATGGATGATGAAAACAGGCAACCCCTTGCTGCTTGATACAGTTTCCGGATCTGGAGAAACCTGTCGCTTCCGAGGAGGGGAGAAAAAAACAGAAACTTCCCCCGTTCACACCAAACAGCCCCAACCAAAAATGGTCCCATTTCTAGGTTTCATCCCTACATCCACCTCCATGGAAACCATGGGGGCTGGTCCAACCCGGTGGCACCTCGAGGGGAACAGCTTTCTTGAGCTTCAGTGTCAAGGTCCCCACCCGGTCCTGGGGAGTCGACCCAGGTCGGGCCGGAGCTACTCGTTCACAGTTGGCCGGGGAAAAATGGCCAGGTTTTTCTTGGCAAATATATCGGTGTAAAATATGGCAAAATCATCACCAAATGGGTCATTTTGCATGACTACGTTAAATGACCAAAGGGTAATGGAAAACGCCTACAGTACCATCAGGGGCACTCCAACTACGCTGACCAATAGCCTGAGCCACCCTGGAACCGCGAACCATGAATCTTGGTGAAAAGGCTATGGCTCAAAACCTGAATTTCAAAGGGGCCCTTAAAATGGTGGTCATTTTAGATTTGAAAGATATAGTTAGTTTTGGGCGGGTGATATTTACTGCATACACGTAAAACTACCAAAACTGGGGATACAACTGGAAAAAACGGCTTGACATATATATATATATATGCATATATAATATAACAATCATATTACAATATATATATATATACATACAGTCTTGACACATTCCCGCCAACGGCTGCTAAGGTGCTGTGCTGCTGGCTGCCTTGACGCTCATCCTTTGCAGAAAGTCAATGATGGACCTTCACGGCAGAACAGCGGATCAGAATGGATCAGCATCCTGGATGAAAATTGACATAACCCCCAGAAATGGTATCTTCATTATATATATATATATGTATATGTATAGCAAGAATAGCTAAGAAACACATTTTCATTCATCCATCCATCTCAATGCGTTCCGCTTCGGAGTAACATGACATGTCTGGAAGACCCACCAGTATGATTCCAAGGGAAGAAAATCAGGGTATCTGCAAATATTGGGAACCCTAAGCCCATCCCCTGCAACCTCGAGTCTTATAAAGGGCTTGCTAAGGGCGTATCAAGCAGCAACAACCACTAATTCGATCTAATTGGGACTTGTTAACCATCTCATTGGGAGGTTCACCCATCATATATAGGTCCGAATAACCTCCATGATGAAACTCCATTGAATTTTGTATACATGATGATACATGATTTGCCTATTAGAGATGGTGATCTTCCATAGCAAATTGTGAAGGGCAAACATGGTGATTTGCCAAATTGTTGGTGGTTGAATCACCAACAAGTACTTCATTATGGGCTTGGTTGAATCCCCATGTCCAAAAAATGGCACTGGGGATTCCAGAAGAAAAAACATGGGAAACCCATGAGAAACCCAGGGAAATCCCATGTGAATGATTTGCATAGGGGATTTTCCACAGCTTGTTGTACGTTTGCTGGAGGGCTGTTTGATCCCCATGGTTAACAGTTGGTTTAGAAGCCCCATGAACTATCGATATATCTACCCTAAACCCAATCGTGAGGGAAATTAACCAACTTAGCTCACTTATGTGGGAAACCCAATCATCAACCTACCAGTTTGGTGATGGTAAACATACAATCCATGAATTGGTGATTTTTGGGATGGTTTATTGATATATGCTGGCTTTACCATATGAAATCCAAAATCAGCCACTTCCTTTTATGGCTCATCCCAGCCCAAACAAAATTCATAGTGCCAGGGCACTCACGCTCCTTGGGATCCAGGGACAAGTCCAACAAACTCGTGACGTTCACCAGGGACAGCAGCGCCTTAAGACGTCGCGACGTGATGATGGAAGAATTCAGCCCGGCCCGGATAAAACTTGGAGTTGCTTCAGGAACTAATACATAGATAGATAGATAGATAGATAGATAGATAGATAGATAGATAGATAGATAGATAGATATAGATAGATAGATAGACAGACAGATAGATAGATAGAAAGATAGATAGATAGATAGATAGATAGATAGTATGATAGATAGATAGATAGAATGATAGATAGAAAGAAAGAAAGAAAGATAGATAGAATGATAGATAGAAAGAAAGAAAGATAGATAGATAGATAGATAGTATGATAGATAGAAAGAAAGAAAGAAAGAAAGAAAGAAAAATAGATAGATAGATAGGTAGATAGATAGATAGATAAATACAAAGATAGATAGATAGATTGATAGATAGATAGATAGATATAGATATAGATATAGATATAGATATAGATATACATATAGATATAGATATAGATATAGATAGAGATATAGACATAGATATAGATATAGATAGAGATGTATTTATGTTTGAAAAAAAAAACAGATCATCATAATCATAATGATTATAGATATGATAGCAAATGTAATGACATGATAATGGATATATATTTTGCCCAAGTAGTCGATTTCTCATTGGGAACATTTAGAGATCATCTTCAGCAAATCCTGGAAAAGCCCTCATCACGATTTTAGTTGAAAGTGGAATAGTGGAACACATGTTGCATTCGACCCTGGAAACGAGCTAATAGCACTGACCAAAGGGTGGTAGTGCAAATCCATATCAGAATGGCAAACAATTAGTTACAGCACTAAACCACCCAACATTTTTTATCATTGTTTTGACCTAGAAACATGATCAAAACCGATCAAACCCAACAAACATGGACAAATAGCTTCGAAGGGAATTCAGGGTGTGTCCCAAAGCCGAACTTCCCCAGAGCCATTGGCCGTTGTTTTTTCAGGCTGTCTTGCTTTTGGCAGCTTGACTTGGTCACTCCAAACCAACGATTCAAATCTTATGTGCAGGTGTCCATTTATTTGCAACATTTTTCGACGATATTTACACATATATGTTCTAAGATGATTTTTGTTCGGTACTTGCAGATATCTACGGTTTTCTCTTAATGTCTTTCAGGTCTTCACATTCAACGAAGAAAAGTTCAAATTCATTAAAACCCATTTGGGGGGTTCTTAAAATGCGGGATCCCATTTCAATGGTACCAGTATGTGCCAGTATTACTCTCTGATAAACTAACATAGCTATTGAAAATGGCCATAGAAATAGTTGATTTTCCTATTAATAATGGTGATTTTCCATAGCAAACTGTTAGTTTACCAGAGGGTCATAGGGAAATTCTGATGAGTCACCCTGACATTTTCGGATCCCGACACCCGACCCGACGACGGCCTCGTCGTTGCGATGTGGCGACTGTGCCCAGCAGCGAATGTCGCCCTCTTCATTGCCTTGGATAATGCCATGGTGCCATTTCTGTGGTGCCATTAGACCCTCCAAATACGCTCTGGTAATCAAACGTGGCAATTGGAAATCCCTATAAATGTAGGTTTCAATGGGAAAATCATCCATAAATAGTGGATTTTCCATTACCCAGCAAATGCTGTAAACTAACATAACTATGGAAAATCACAATTTTTCATGGGAAAATCCAGTATTTCTATGGCAATTTTCAATAGCAAACTATTAGTTTACCAGAGGGTATCCAACAAAAACATTGTGAAGTACTAGAATTACTAGGCTAAACCCATGCGAAATCCACCATTTTCATGGCTACTTGGAAGGTCTACAGGTCTTGATTGGATTATTACCTTCTAGATTGGAATAGATGGCATATTTATATGATTATATAGATGTGTTGAGTCTAGAAGGGTGAATAATTGTCCGGGGAAAAGTGCCGAAAGCACATGGCTCTTCATAATTGTCTGCTAGTGCAAAACACGGCGGAAACAAACAGAACATCTAAGGGTGAGATTTTGAGGGCGAGAAAAACCCTGCAAACTCAACCCCGCCCTTCTCTTCAACCAAGGGTCAGATGCAAGAGGCATCCTGAGGCGTGGCTGAGAAGGCCCTCTCCCAGCACTGTAGCAAAACTTTGCCAAACTAAACAGAATCATAGCCCCAAACACACAGTCAAAGTTCTCAACTTGCAGCACCGTGATCAGCCGTGATCCCTACTCTCTGTTGGCTGATGATTGCAGTATATGGCTGGGACACACAACTAGCTGAGGTCCAACATCATGAGGATACTGTAACATTGGAAGTTAACTTTGAGACATCATCCTGCTAGTGGTTCCAGCTTGCCCCCCCCCCCCAAAAAAAAAAGGACAACAAACTTGTTTCTGACCATTTTCTCGGAGCTGGATAAGAACACCTTGGAAACCACCAATCAACAAGTTGAAGGATCGTTTGACCTGCTGGTGCAAAATATATGGTGGAAATTGAATAACCTGTGAAACGCCCAGTATGTACCTGCCATGGCCTTCAATCCTACGAGAAACTAAAGTCAGCATGGGGATCTGTATCTAAGCTGATTCTTGGACATGAGGGATCAATATTTCATCTTTCTCGCTGCCACCCGCCCAACCAAGCTTCGAAAATGCTCGACAGCATGCCTGAAAAATGCGAGTAAGCCGCATAGGACACCCCTAAACACGCCTCTGCTCTTCAGTACTTTCTCGCCCAGCAATGGGACTAACATAGACACATGTTGCCACAATATGAAATACGTGTTGGGGACAAACACGGAAAAATCGCTCACTACAATTGGCACAAAGTATCATCATTTTTTCAAGGGACTGGGAAAGAAATGCAGTAAAGAAAAAATCGTATGGGTCTGTCTGAGGATGGGGTACACCCAATCACAATAGTGAAACTGAGGATAAAGCAGTGGATTTCAGTTTTTTTGCGCGTTTCTCCCCGACATTTTCAATGGACCCCCACCCTTCATGGCCCCTCAGCCCCCGGCCTTGTAGGGAGCTATGCATAGTCTCCATGTACTTCTGCTCGAGGGTCAGCTTTCGCAGCACGTTGAAATTCCTTGAGTCATTCATGGAGAAACTGGGTTAATGATATTAGTCTGTCTCAAGAGGTTGCTTGAGAGGAAAAACACATGTACGCGCATAATCTATATTTTATAATATGTATACATAGATGTGTCTATTAAATATGTCTATATGTGTATGTTGCAGGTCTATGATTGCTTATATACATATCATATCACACATCCATATTTGTCCTCTAAGTGAATGCCAAAACTGGTACCAGCTTTGGGGAACTGCTCAACTGAAGTCAGGGGCTGGTATCCATGGCTTCCCTCATTCAAAGTAGGTCCGACGCGAAAAATCTCAGTGCCGTAAGTTGAATTCATTGGATTGGTGCAATGGAAATCTACAGGAAACTAACGCTTTTTCCAATGAAATATGGGGGTTTAGGGGGAAAAACACAATTTAAATTTAAATAAACCCAGTGATAAACTGCAACACATTGGAAGAATTCTACCTTGCCGACGGTATAAACAAAAAGGAACGGAAATCATTCTCCCTAGAACCACTCCCTTCCATCTCTTGTAGAGTAGAAAACCTAACCTTGGTCCTACCCTGTGCGCCTGGACCTGATTTCATTGGAACTATGCGTCGGACTTATACAATTTGGCTGGAACTCAAACACACTTATGTGCAACTTGATGAAAGCCAGATCTCGTGTATACTCTTCTTTATTCATTGCTCATCTGGGATGCCCTGTCCTAGAGTTCTTTCCTTAGCAGCATAGTCAAAATACACTTTGAACAAGTCTCCGTTGAACATGCGCAAAATTGCAAGAACAAAACACATCTAACCACGCTGCTGCTGGTAAATCCATGTGGTTAAATGATGTTAAATGCCTGCTTTGTCAGCAAATTGACCTACCCTCCGATGTCATCAAACAGTATCGAACATGGCTTGCTGGAAAATTCCCCAGCATTCCGTTCCATGATTTTCCCAGGTAGAAACCTCCATTCATAGGGGATCTCCTCATATAGTTTCCCATATTTTGTTTTGGTTTTCCTATGGTGGTCCCATTAAAAGCATCCATTTGTAAGGGATTTTTAGGGGATTCCCTGCCAAGCTTGAGGACACCCTTTGGGGTATCCAAACCATGGCGCTCCAGCTCGGCCTCTTCGACCAGTAAGTAGACCATCAGAGCACCTGACATTTCTGTGCCATTTTTTGTCAAAACATCTTTAAAAAAAAATAGAAAACAAACAAAAATTGGAAGTTTCCCAATATCGGGGTACCCCTAGTTATCATCCATTTTTGTTTGGGATTTTCCATTATAAACCATCCATTTTGGGGTACCACCATTCATGGGCTATCATCCATTTTTCTCCAATTGGTATTGAGAAACTGGCATCATACATTTTATCCTTGGTAGCATCCACTTTTTTTCTTTGAATGGCTGGCATTTAGGTGTTCCCTTCATGGGTTTTGGTACCGTAATTCCAATTCGTGGTTGCATGGTGGTAAAGCATTGGTGCACTGCCTTTTCTTGCTTGCACTCTCCAGTAATTTAACCTGGCGAGCTGAAAAATCAAGCATCTAGGCCAGGGATCTTTCCATGTTTTCTCATATGTTGGATTTTCCAGCAAGCCATCTTAAATTACCAGAGGGCATCAATCATCCCATTACACACGCTGGATTCTACGCCTTCCTCTAACGGGCTATAGCAATCCCATAGTTATGACCATCTTCAAGTGGGTATTTTGGGCACTGCACATTCGGATGTGCATCCAAATGACTGGTGTATAACTGTTAAAAGATTCCTCATGTAAAGATTTACGGTTACATATCATATTGAAAACAACATCTAGATACATTCAGACTATTCCCAGCATTTCAGAGTGATTCGATGGTTGCCAAATGCTACCCTCCAACTCAGGGGACCAAACTGGTGCCACGATTGAGACGCCGTGCCGTGCCGAGACACCGAAGCAGTGCATCAAACCCAGCGCCAGGAGGTGGATGGAGAAGCTGCCGTGACAGAGAAACCAACATCCCAAGTGCACGGGACAAGCCTCGCTGCGCCATGCGCCATGCGACAAGCATGGTGGTTCATTCGGAAGAGCCGGCCAGGAATGTAAAGGAGACCTGGAGAAACCCTCTTTACAGTTCTTCCTTTGATTTGATTTTCCTTGGTAGTGCCCAAAAATCAACTTGCACATACCCTGCATCTATCCGTCCATCCACAATGGCACCCCTCAGGTGCTGCCAGCGCCGCTCCAGTCTTTTTATCTCATGTGCTGAAGCCTTTCCACTCCATGGATGCCGCGACTTCAAATTTCGCGGTATGTGGTTGGAGATCAAAACATCGCACATCCTTGGCTCGTGACCAAGCGCGGGATGTTGTAAAATGTTGACCTCAGGATCTCCCATGATATCCCAAAAAGATAACAAGTGGAATGCCAAACAAACAGGTTTTGAACATGGACTTGGCTTTATTTGGATCTATTTATTCTGTGCTCATTGGAAGGGATGTATATTTCAAGGTACCCTGCTGCAATCAAACATGGCAATGGGAAATCCATATGTATCGATGATGTTCCATTAAAACCTCCATTTTATAGGGATTTTAAATTGCTATGTTTGATTACCGGATGGTATCTTAGAGGGCCTAAATTTGGGCCTGGGTTTGATGTAGCCAACCTTTTTCAAGGGGACCGCAGCCTTGATGCCAAAGTTTTTAGTTTAGCCAGGGGACTTAATTTAGGAGAACCTGATGTAACTAAACCCCTTGGATCTACCCTCTGGTAATTTAACATAGCTATTGCAAATGGACCATTTATAGTGTATCTACTTATTGGAAATGGTGATTTTCAATAGCTATGTTAGTTTACCAGAGGGTAGACCCCAACCTTTCCTTAATGATAAACACTGTCTCTTCATCCCAATCGTCTCCCGACGATCGCCCAGTGTCCTTCAAGCGATAGCCACGCTTCGTCGTCAAATATGCCACATCCCTCAAGAAGGCCCTACCACTGCTGATGTACAATAACTTTGGCACCTTCAGCTCAAGCAGCTGCCTCCTGTGCCCCCAGGCTTCCAAACATCATATATGAATGGTATATCTCACCAGCAAAGTTATGAGCCATTAAACCCACTGCGATGAAGATAATCAAAGGAAGTTTAGAAGCTAAACCTTCCGACAATATGGACAGATGGAAAAGCACAGCCATGAAGGAAATCAGAAAATGAAGAAAGTCAGAAGAGNTTTAGAAGCTAAACCTTCCGACAATATGGACAGATGGAAAAGCACAGCCATGAAGGAAATCAGAAAATGAAGAAAGTCAGAAGAGAAGAGATGCAGGTGCGCGAAAAGGTAGGAAAGNGGCGCGAAGCACATTTGGAAGTGAAAATCGTAAAAACGTGAGGGGTTCGGAGCACTTTTTGACGATTCGATGACGACTCGATGCTGAAAAAGTGCACGCTGTTGTGGCGCGAAGCACATTTNCTTTTTGACGATTCGATGACGACTCGATGCTGAAAAAGTGCACGCTGTTGTGGCGCGAAGCACATTTCCATGTCAAAAGTGTTAAAAACTGAGGGTTTTTAGCACATTTTGACATGTCAGTTAACAACTTCACAGCTTAACAACTTAACAACTTAACAATTGAACAACTGAACAACTTAACAACTTAACAACTCAACAACTTAACAACTTAACCACTTAACAACTTAACAACTTAGTTCGTTAGTTTGTCAGTTAGTTAGTCAGTGAGTCAGTCAGTTAGTCAGTCAGTTAGTCAGTTACTCAGTTAGTCAGTTAGTCAGTTAGTCAGTTAGTCAGTCAGTCAGTTAGTTAGTTATATAGTCAGTTAGTCTGTCAGTTAGTCAGTTACTCAGTTAGTCAGTTAGTCAGTCAGTTAGTCAGTTACTCAGTTAGTCAGTTAGTCAGTTAGTCAGCTTGTTAGTCAGCTTGTTAGTTAGTTAGCTAGTCAGTTACTCAGTTAGTCAATCAGTCAGTCAGTCAGTTAGTCGGTTAGTCGGCTAGTCATTTAGTGAGTTAGTCAGTTAGTCAGCTAGTCAGTTAGTCAGTTAGTCATTTAGTCAGTTCGTCAGTTAGTCAGTTAGTCAGTGAGTCAGGTAGTTAGTTTGTTAGTTAGTTAGTTTCTTAGTTAGTTAGTCAGTCAGTAAGTTAGTCAGTTGGTCAGTTAGTCAGTTAGTTAGGCAGGCAGATAGATAGACAGATAGATAGGCCAACGCTCCAACCACCTTTTGATCCATCACTGGATCTGCTCTGCCATCCATGACTCACAGCAACGAACCTCTCCTATAGGTTTGCTATTCCTGAAACTTCCNGATCTGCTCTGCCATCCATGACTCACAGCAACGAACCTCTCCTATAGGTTTGCTATTCCTGAAACTTCCGCCACCGCCTTGTGCGGTACTACTGGTATAGGATATAGTTGATATAGTGGTAGATACGGTGTCAATCATTCTTATGTGTATCTAGTAAGCCAACGATATGATGTTTGGATGTGTCAATAAAATGGCATACAGTACAGCAATTACTCCAAAAAGGCCACTTAAATGGTTGTCGTGATGATAATCTGCTGGAATTGGGGGTGTCTCATTTCAACAATGTTGACGGACCTTTCAGAATCTGTTTCTCCCTGCTTTTGGAGCAGGTTTGAGACCAACCAATAGCCTGCAATAGCCGCTGACTATCTATAACCTACCATCCATAACTTCACGTAAGGCATAGCAATCCCCAAAACAAACAGACAAGTGTTTATAGCATATTGTTTCGATGATTGTTCTTTTCTCCATGATTTCGAGTTTTCCAACTTTCCTCTCTATGGCGGGGTGTTGCTATCAAGAACTTAAACCCCTGGAAGAATGAGGACGTATGTTGGGATCCCGCTCTCCTGAAAGCCTTTGGCATCCCATTACGCCCTGGGTCTGCCAACAAGATACCTGGGACTGAGCATGCCGACGGCATCCATGGGACCAAACAGGCAATGTTAACAACAGTGTCGGCTCAATAAATATTTACATATCGCCAGAAACGTTGACTGATTTGCATCCAAAATTCTTGGTGCCGGCAGGGTCTCGGGCAAGGTCTCTGGCACCCGACCAAACGCTTCAGACTCGTCCAGTTCATCTTCACTGTTGTCCTCAACAGCTTCACCTGGGAAGAAAAAACAAGGGTTGGGGATGGATTCTTCCCAGTCATTGTGGCCTAAACAGTGGGGAAGGGCCAGCTATCAGCAAATCAGTATATGAAAGATGGACCAGGATGGATGATTTAAGAGGTTTCTGATGCTTTCGCGATTAAATATCACCTTTAGTGATAGTGGGACATATTCACTACTCAATTACTAAAAAGTCATGTTTAACCACCCGAGTTATGGACAAATGCAGGGACGCCTGCAGAAATCATAGCCATGTTTTGCTTCGACTTTGGTGATGCCCGTGAGATGCCGAAAACCAAGGTCAACACGCCTTGCAAGATCCATTGGCATTCCATATGTCAGTTGTACCATGTTGTCCAAATAAAATCCGTCTTAGCAAGCTTGCGCGTTTGAACCCTTGTCATTGACTCCGTCCATGATGCAGCCACCGGTACCAGAAGTCTCCAAGTGGGAAGCGGCAGTCAATCGATGCAGGAAGGCCGGAACGCCCAAATCACCTCCAAGGGTTTGCAACGACCAAACTGAGGAACTTCAACAACCGGATGTTCATTGAGGGTCACAAAGTACTGTCGCAATAGGTATGACAGGGTATGGGGATGCAAACTCAGTTCCAATAGAATTATGCATCTACATGCTATACATATATACATCATTATACATCTGTTAATAAGTCACGCACAGAACACATATCCACTAAATCTTTCCACCTACAGGACCTCTATAAGTTTATAACCATTATCCTTTCGCAGTAGCTCCCCACCTTGCACAACATCCACATCGTTCAGGCGGTGCTTCTCCAGGTTGAGCTGCAACTGCTGCAGAGCTGGGCCAGAGCGATCGATGGACACCACCCGAAGCTGTGGATGACGATGTCGAAAGGCTAAGGTGAACAAACCTTGACCACAGAAGGTGTCCTGAAATCAAATCCGTTGGAAACCATTGGGAATGATGGGCCAATGGATGCCCACTGTGAAATCTCAAAGAATCATCTACATTTGACACAGAGTCAATGTAGAAAATGATGCAAATGTAGGTAAATTATGTAGCAATATCCGGATGTTCTTGGGATTAGGATGGTTGTGGCTCAAAATCATTTAAATCATATAGGTACCTAAAGACCTCAAGGAACCACAGCTGGGCAAAACGAGGTGCTCATAGTCTCAAAGGTGACATGCCATTCTGTGTTACTCTTGCGCATTGACCAGTGGAACGGGGGGGGGGAGCATTAACAAATCAACATCCCACATTGCCAGGTTCTTTCACTTTGACCCAAACGTCATGTCACTTGAACCAGCAAGTGATCAACAAATCTGGAGGTGACCAGCACCAGAAAGCATCAAAGAAAAACATTCACAACCCATGCTGCGAAACTCATGTCCTTCATGAGACATGAGAGTAAACGAACCTGAGAATTGAAAATATATATCATGCCTAAATGTTTATTTTTAGTCCACATTGGAGACCCACGTTAACAAGTGTGTATGCATACATTTGTATATGATGATGATGATGATGATGATGATGATGATGCTGCTGATGATGATGATGATGCTGATGATGATGATAATGATGATGATGATGATGATGATGATGATGATGATGATGATGATACAGCATGATGATGATCCAGCATGATGATGATCCAGCATGATGATGATCCAGCATGATGATGATACAGCATGATGATNACAGCATGATGATGATCCAGCATGATGATGATCCAGCATGATGATGATCCAGCATGATGATGATACAGCATGATGATGATACAGCATGATGATGATACATCATGATGATGATACAGCATGATGATGATACAGCATGATGATGATACAGCATGATGATGATACATCATGATGATGATACATCATGATGATGATACAGCATGATGATGATACATCATGATGATGATACATCATGATGATGATACAACATGATGATGATACAGCATGATGATAATACAGCATGATGATGATACAGCATGATGATGATGATGATGATGATGATGATGATGATGATGATGATCCAGCATGAAGATGATACAACATGATGATGATACAACATGATGATGATACAGCATGATGATGATACAGCATGATGATGATACAGCATGATGATGATACAACATGATGATGATGATGATGATGATGATGATGATGATGATACATCATGATGATGATACAGCATGATGATAATACATCATGATGATGATGATGATGATACAGGATGATGATGATACAGCATGATGATGATACAGTCACAGCATGATGATGATACAACATGATGCTACAGCATGATGATACAACATGATACAGCATGATCAACACCACAACCCAAACAAAACACATGTTTGTGCTTGTCAAAGTTACTGGTTGTATAATTCTCATGTTCTCCTTAGTTTTGGGGACTTTGTAACCATGATGATGATGATGATGATGATGCTGCTGCTGATGATGATGATGATGATGATGATGCTGATGATGATGATGATGATGATACAGCATGATGATGATCCAGCATGATGATGATCCAGCATGATGATGATCCAGCATGATGATGATACAGCATGATGATNACAGCATGATGATGATCCAGCATGATGATGATCCAGCATGATGATGATCCAGCATGATGATGATACAGCATGATGATGATACAGCATGATGATGATACAGCATGATGATGATACAGCATGATGATGATACAGCATGATGATACATCATGATGATGATACATCATGATGATGATACATCATGATGATGATACAGCATGATGATGATACATGATGATGATGATACATCATGATGATGATACAACATGATGATACAGCATGATGATAATACAGCATGATGATAATACAGCATGATGATGATGATGATGATGATGATGATGATGATGATGATGATCCAGCATGATGATGATACAACATGATGATGATACAACATGATGATGATACAGCATGATGATGATACAGCATGATGATGATACATCATGATGATGATACAACATGATGATGATGATGATGATGATGATGATGATGATGTTGATGATACATCATGATGATGATACATCATGATTATAATACATCATGATGATGATGATGATGATGATGATGATGATGATGATGATGATACAGGATGATGATGATACAGCATGATGATGATACAGTTACAGCATGATGATGATACAACATGATGCTACAGCATGATGATACAACATGATACAGCATGATCAACACCACAACCCAAACAAAACACGTGTTTGTGCTTGTCAAAGTTACTGGTTGTATAATTCTCATGTTCTCCTTAGTTTTGGGGACTTTATAACCATGACAAAACTCAAATCCATTATTGAGCTGGAGGGTAAAACATCATCCCTCTTAAAGTGACCATTTGGGGTGTAAGTGGCCAATTTTCATACACCCACATCGCGCATTCATTGGATGTAACAACGATCAATCCCGGTCCCCTGAAAAATCATGGACACGTCACAATATACGACTAAATGCCACTATATACCACTATAGATGATGGAGAATCACTATCACGTTTTTATACCACCTGGTGCGATCAGTTTCCATCCTTGCTGCCCAAGCATCCCACAGCACCTCCGTGTCCGGGCCCAGCTGTGCCATGTCCAGCAACTGGCGGATCACCTCGTCCGCCAAGAAGATGTTGGGACGAACAAAGGCTTCTGGCGACAGCTTCAACTGCAGGCCCTTAGGGGATCCATGGGGCGCTCGGGAAACGCGGATGAAATATGGGGAGAGAAATTGATGCTTAGTTGTTATATGCCTTTACGGATGGGGGCTGTCTTGCCCCGACCTGTACTCTGGGTAAGCTTGCAACCTGGGGGGTGGTAGTGGCCCTTCCAGATATGTCTTTCTGGCCTCTCGCCAATGGGCTCGTGCATGGATGGACTCAAACAGCGCTGAGAGGAGAAATTCTTGCGATGATCAGTATCTGCACCTTTGCTCTTCAGACCCAGCGGCCTCTACACGTGTGGACTGACAATGACTTAGTTTTTAAGCGAATGAGTAGGTTTCGACAAAAATCTTGCTACTTTAAACCAAACCAGAAGGATGCAGATTTGTGGCGAACTCTGCATGATTTGGTTCGTGCCCTTGGTACACTCTTGCAGCAAGTAACAAAAGTCTGTAGCCACCAGAATGTCGCCTGTGCTCTTGACGCTTATGAGGAATGGGTTTTTGAAGGTAACAGTGCGGCCGACAAATTGGCCGACCGAGCAGTTTGCAGATTTCCTGAGGTGTTTTGTTTGTGGCAGTCTTTACAACACGACATTTCACACATTCACACGCTCCGCAACCATGTACACAAATCCATGATCCACATAGGACGCAGTGCGGTGAGAACCAACTCCACCACCGCAGTTGACAAACAATATGGTGAAAGAATTTCCAAAGAGGATGTTGCAGAGACAGATTTCTGCAAGCTTTCCGTTGACTCTCTCCCTAGTAAGTACCTTTTTGCCCATGCGGACGAATTGCTGCGATGGATGGACAGTTTGATCGACCAGTCTGAGCCTGTCAAATGCATTTCGTGGTTTCAGTTGAATGCTCTTTACGAATACCAAACTGGGTTGAAAGGGGTTCGCCATGTGACCAAAAAGAAACAATGGNGCCTGTCAAATGCATTTCGTGGTTTCAGTTGAATGCTCTTTACGAATACCAAACTGGGTTGAAAGGGGTTCGCCATGTGACCAAAAAGAAACAATGGGTGGATGGCGAGCTTGATACCAAGTATGTGGATTTCGTGAGACGTACAAACTATCTATCAGATTGGATTCAAGGTATCCTCAAAGTGAATTCTCGATCCTGTACCTTACTACATCTGAGGCCAGAGAGCGTGTGTCTCTGCCTGTGGACACAGTGTATTGCCTTGAGGATTCGAAATGGGGCCTTGCTTTTGTCTGACGATATTTTGATGCAGTCTCAAGGGAAGATCTCCACAGTTCGTGCTCTACGGAATTTCTAGTCCACTTTTCTTGAACGATGGAGGGTAATCACTCCAGCGCTTCCGTTTCACTGAGGCGTCGGGACTCCCAGAAAAGCGTGAAAAGCGTGATGCTTAGTTGAAGTTCTGATTTCATGGTGACTGAATACAGGTCAATACTGGAGTGATTTTATAGCGAGTTTCGTCCTTTTTCCAGGGTGCTCATGGTTCATGGTAGTTAATCATGGTTTACAATGGGCTATGGCCATTTCCATTACTAATGTAAGCACTATTAAAGTCCAGTTAGTGATTCTTTTTATCATCAATTGACAAACTATTACTAACATCCATTTAGTGGTTTATAGTGGTTTATAGATGTTTCTCTCGATCTCCTCCTCTCTCCATCGTCATCTCAAAGAGTTGAACAAAAGCAGAGGGGGAGCAGGTGCCCAGCTCAATCATTTCATCGTTGCTAGTGATGGCTAATATTGGTTGACAACCAGGTGACAACCATACGATTTATATAATTATAATATGGTTGAATGTTGATGAAATGGTGGATTATACTAATATGGTAAATGATGGCGAATGATGTTAACAAATGATTGCGAAATATTGTGAATAAAATAATCATGTATTAATACATGTTTGATAAATGGCTAATGGTTAAGAAATGGCTTCTATACACCAATATATTGGCCAACAAATGGTAATAACCAACATCATTTCACTGGGAATTTCCCAAGAATTGGTTAAATAATCATGACTAATTACCAGAGAGTGTCGATTTTCAGCTAAGTTTCCATCAGGTCGCAGAGTAAGAAGGGCCTTCCAGCCAGAAGCTCTTGAGGTCGCAAACCAAAGCTGCGCCAGCTTGGACTTTGCACCGTACTTTCCCCACCCTCCTGCGCTACTGGAGTTCGAGTTCTGTTTTTGAGACTGAAGGGCACTGAAGCGAAGAACTGAAGGTGCTTTGTGCATGCTTAAAATAAGAGTGGTTACTTGAAGCTGCTGCTGAATCCCAACATCTGCTTAATCTATCTTTTATTGATTTCATGCGGGGCCATTCCAATTTTTACCCGGGAGTGCCATAACCCCCAAAATTCATCAGATGTGAAGATCACCTCATGGATCCCTCCTTGGACCACGTCACCCCCACCAGCTGTGGAGCATTCTGCATAGCCACCGCGGCCAGCCGATCCAAGATGTCTCTGGGAGCCTCCTCCACTGTGACCAGAGTGGCCAGCACCTTCCCAGCACTTTGAAGCGCTTTGAAAGCTCAGTGTTGTACATCCATAATAGCGGCTGGCAAACCTAGAAAAAATGGCAAACCTAGACAAACAAGTGACTTGGGTTTAACATTCACACTTAAGGATGAAAAACAAGTATACAACCTGAATAGAGGAATTGCCAGCCTCAGAAACAAAGGAAAGTAACCCAAGTCTATCTCACCTACAAGAATCTAGTTTTGGTGGTTTCCATCTCAACCTTCCAGAGTATCAAACCTTGAACCTTGGGGTGACCGCTCCATGTTTTGAGGGCCCTGGTAGGCCCCATCTCTGCAAAGTTCACGAAGTCGGCACTTAAAATTTCAAAGAGCTTGGAGTGTAAATTCGCAGATTATAGATACAACATCCGTTTACCATGGACACTAAAACTTCCAGTCGGCGTTGTGGTGTTTTTAGTCTTCCCATGTCTTTGCCCGCCCTTGCCACGTGACTCACCCGCCTCAACGTCATCCGTCCCCGCTTTCGGTCGCGACGAGCGCAGGACCAGGTTACAGAGCCAGCCCCTCCCGGTGCGTTCATCCCAGCTGACGCACTTCTCGGCTCGAGCAGCTGCCAAGATGGCCTAGCGACTGGTGGGGCCCAGGGCTGGTCTCTTGAATGCGGCAGAATAGATGAACTGCTATGTCGATGTATACCTCTGGGCCATCTGGGAAAGTTGCAATAGCAAGTTACAATAATGCTTAATTCTTAATGATACCCGATGAATCGAATGCAAAAGAATGTTGGGGATCATTTCCGTTCCCAACCATAATTTTATTCAGGCTCCATTCAAATATATGGTGAGCGGATCCAACCGATCGGAAAGAAGGCTTCGCAGTCCCAAATCAATGTCTTAGACGGTGTTCATTCTTTAAACATGATGAATTACTACCAAACATGTTAGGACTATGTCTTGAACGTTTGTGCAATAAATTCGGAAAGTTTGACAATAATCCACATGTTTTTCCTACAAAGAGACTAACCATCTGCAACACAGCTGTACAACTCTAGGCACCTTGAAGAATGACACAACACATTGCCCTCCTTCAGTAAGTGGTCCACACATTACCATGGGGGACTCTGCCCGAGACGTCCCCCGGCCTGAAAAGCCTCATGCGCAGCGTTGGGATGCAAATGACCTCACCGCAGGGACTGGTCCCAAATCTCAGCCAGCTGTCATGTCATGTCAGTGGTCCCAACCTTACCTGTCCACTCATCATGGGCATGGAGCTATGTGGACTTGCTAGGGCAAAACGGGTGATCCCCCAGCGCCCAAACGCGGAGAAATGCCACCCGGATATAGTGTGCGTTTCAGATGTTTCAGAGACAACCATGGGGATGTAATGAGTGACTCTCATGTGGAGACGCTAGCTATGCTTGTCTCTCACTATCTCCCGGGGAAGGTTGGAGACAAGCTCCATCCTAGTGGGTCATGAATAATAGTTCTATACCAAAGAAGGACTGGACTCCAAACTCATACAGAAATTCAGAATCTATGAGGAACTTGGCCCAACAAACCTACCCGTGTCATCCAGCCAAAAGACATCTCGATAGAGCTAGAGGCACGGGGCTTCCCTCCGGGTGAAGGCCCAATTGCAAACCGTCCCGCAAGAAGAAGCGGAATTCCGTGCGCGCATGCCAACCATAGGTTTCCTTGGATGTCAAACATCGACCAAAGGCAGCAACAAGCGATAGGTTTCCTTCAGCTTTTGACCTCCCACATACAAATGCCCAAAGTCAGGAGCATATCCAAACATATGTTCCCATTAAATATATCATATCCCTTACAAGGCAGTGAATGTATCTTAACTAGCTTGCAGTATATTGTTACAAATAAAGGCACATATCAAGTTGTCACATGCAAAAGACATATACCGACCTACACTGTCCAATACCCGTAAAAAAACAAACAGTGTATTACCCCATTTGTATACTTAGGTACTTGTAGGGTTTAGGCATATGTATGTACATCTATATGCATTTATTTATATTATCATGCCAAATCATACTGTAGTCAATATACATAGATAGGATATATATCTGCATTAGTCATGTAGTGGTTTCCAATCACAACCCACGTCTGCCGGCAGGTCGCATTGGACTTCTGTGGTGGCTGCAAGGTTTTGGGCTTCAAGTCGTACTCCTTCAGTCGCATCTGCAGCAGTCCGAACTTCTCCAATAGCTGGGCCTCGTACTTCCTGGATGATCGAAGTTGAATCTACCGCAAAGCCTGTGGAAAACCAGTGATTTTTATGGTTGTACATGGGGTTATCATTCCATAAATGAGGTTATAACTGACTTACAACTGGTAAAGGGCTTTAGCTGTAGAATGTGGCAATTTCACATCTTTATCCAGTGTGGCTTTGTTTGAAATCTTACGGGAACCCCACAATCCAATGGCTTGGAAAGTCATGTTCCTCAATCGGGGGATAATCATCATATGTTAAATCCACCAAATTTCGGGCAAACCCATGTCTGAACATGTAAACCTTGCAATTTGCTGCTTCCCTTCTCCCAGTAAGCCGGGTGGATCGATAGGAAACGCCAATCACATGCTAGATTGAAAACTGTCAATTGGAAATTGCCTGTGTGAACAATATACATAACTTGGACCCTGTTTTGAATCTGCGTTCTGTCATAGTGATGAACCACTAGACGAACGCGCAAAAAAAAGTAGGGCCGATATACTATGTCTCTAATTGTGGAGCCGTAGAACGTTGTCCAGCAGCATTGGCCTGTAGTAACCCATGAGCATCGAAACACGAAACATTAAGGGTACCGCACAGTCCTGCAGAGAAAACATATAGCATCTCAAGGTCTTGTTGCTGGTGACCAAAAGCATGCCTACATTGTGCCTTTAGGATCCTTTAGGTATCGGGGCATAAGACGGCTTGTGCCAACGGTCACCTTTTCAGTTGGCATCATCCGGAGCATCAGAATCCAGCTCAATACCGGGATAGTGATACTCTCTCTCTCTCTCTCTTTCTCTCTCTCTCTGATTCACTTTTAGTCACCCATACTCTATAGTCATCCAGTGCTATCCATACTTATAGATACTTGTAGTGTTGTTTGTAAGGAGAGATGTACGTTATCCATACTTGTGAGTACTATAATAATACTGACATGCTTACAATTGTAGAGATGACTTCCCTACTTTCCGCAACGGAGCCCTTGGGCCGGCCATTGAGGACGTCGACCCAAGCAGAACACCCACCACTTGTAGATCGCTTTTCTTGTGAAACTATATGGCCTTCCGCGCTATCTATTGACTGGAGAGCAAAAACAAAAAAAAACAAAACTAAACTGCAAACTGAGGTTTCCAAAGCAAGCTGCAAGTTTTGAAACGAACATCCCCCGCACTTCTCCGAAAAATGCTGACACCGCGGTGTCACTTCATTCACCGATGCGGAGCAGCGTTCGTTGATGGCCAAGCGATAGCGACCTTGGACTGGTGTCCACATCCCAGATATAGACGGAATATTGGATGAAGGGAACATTCAATGGATTGGTTTAAGGGAAATTTTACAGGAAACCCCCATATTTCATGGGAAAATCCATGGTTTCCTGTAGATTTTCCCTTCAACCAATCCAATGAAACATCCCTATGGAAACCTTCCTACTATAAACTCATGTAAATACACCAAGAGATGTAACACCAGGTGCAAAGTCCTACCCAGCGAAGACTGGGGAGAACCCAATATAGTTGTTTGAAGGTTTGGGCCCTACGAAGCTTTCCCTCGCCACTCGTTTAAAAGGCTGCGAAAAGGGTCAACGTGGCTGATCATGCTGATCTTATATTTCCCCACACTTTCTTGTGGGCTATATCTACATTCTTCATATGCCCCCAATGGAAGCAAACCAAGAAAACATAGAAACAAACATCCCCTGCCCAGCGAAGATTTCCTCAGAGGATGCCATCACCAAGTCACCTGCTTCCTTCTTTTTGAATTTGTCTTTCTTGACGGAACGCACCACCAGGTTCAGCTTCTCTCCCGGTAGGGCGCGCGCATAGGAAAACTCAAAGGTCTCTTGATCCTTGCGAACGTGGACATGGACTACGCCATGACCACTTTCGTCCTCGTTTGCTGAGCCAAATTTGACATTAAACAAACACACGCACAAACAACAAAGAAAAATGTGAACAACAAATGGGATGGGAATGTTGGGAGATGAGATGATGCACATTTCACAAAAATGCACAAAACAGGAACAATTGGAACAAGTTGGTTGGGATTCTCTTCCAAGGAGAATGACATGGCCATACCATCCGTGCATGGCATGTTTTAGCTGAAACCAGCCACGAGCATCAATATGCGCGACAGGCACGCCTTTGACGACCTGTTCGCGATTCAAGGTGTTGATCACGAATGTCTCATCCCGGACAAAGCCAACAGGTGCCTGACGTGATTGGGGTTTCCGTTATATATAGGCAACAAGAAAGGAATAGAAAAATGGCACCCTACATCATGCTTTAGCATCCTGTTGATTGTCAGTCACTACTCCATTGCTGTTAAAGATGCTACCGTAGAATGGGATCCCATCAAATGCTGAGTTTACAACCAGCCGCAAGGGGAAAACTGGGGGTGCCTCAAAGTGAATTCGGATGTTTCGAGTAAAACCAAAGGATCCAAGTTAACACGGCTGCAGGAACCGCGACAAGATGAGGAAGGGAACTGGCTATCCTGCATGCATGTAAAGAAAGAACACTGAGGCATGTCTGTCCCAATCAATCAAAGACCAGGTGTCCAAAAAAAACAACCATATCATCTCACGGTGGAGAAACAAACATGTGGTTATTGTGAACTAAACCCTCTGCTGGCTAATGTCAATAATTATGCTGTCCACTCATACCTCCTCCATGTTGGAGGAAAGTAGAGGTTTCTACAGTGCCACTGCCCAAAGTCACCAGCGATATCTTAGTGGCACTCGCGTGGGCAAAACCAACAACAAACAGACTGCAACCTAACTTGCGGACAACCAATCACAGCAACCTTACAATACATCAAGGGGAAATCATCCCTTGTCCCAGCGGGCCTGATTTCGATACACCGTCCAACTGAAACCCACGATGACCATCCATGGTAGCATCAAATTTGATTACATTTGCAAGATGAGTGTGGGGACCTCGATGATGTTTTGAGGTTGTGAAGTCATGTTTCGAATCACAACACTCGCCCCCCTTTCGCTGGCCATGCTGCAGTGGCAAAGCATCGCTTCACGCGCGGCAAGCATCGACCGAGACTCTCAGCAGTCCAACCAAAGCGCAACATGACAGGCCCACATGGCCATTTGGAGCCATCATAAGCAAGTTTCTGTACACCAATGATGTGCCAGCACACCGCAAATCAAAATCAAAACACACATTTACCTCTGGTTGCATCTGGGCCATAAAGGCTCGGCCAGAATGATGCTGAACATGCACCTGCCGTGATAGATTAGACTGTCTTATCTACAAAGGGGTGCTTGACAAAGTCTGTCTTGAATCGGTTCTGGGAGGCTTGAGCTATGTCATGCTATGTCGATTTCTCCAGTTGTCTTCACCTGGTCATTCAGCAGCTGCAGTTCATGCAACTATCAAATGTATATATATATATATTTATGATTGAGAAATACTATGATTCATATATGTTGCTGGTCCTTTATTGAGAAAACATCTCAAAACAGCCTTCACAATTCTTGTCCATTCCAACGGATGGAAACGTCACAATGGTGTAGAAAGTTCGCATGAAACAAGGGGCTGAGGAGGCCCCCCGTCCATCTCCAGGGCACCGAAAACCCTCACTCTGGACACAGCCAAACACTACCAAAACACGACTGGAAAATCATGGAAAGCGTCTCTAACATTGTCATACTCATGCAGAAACCAGAAAAACAAAGAGCTGCGGGATCTGGAACAAAAGCCCCAATTGTTTTGTTGCTGGTAAAACCCATGGTGTCCTCCTACACTTATCGTTCCCTAACATCAATCCAGTGAAAAAAGAGGGTCCACATGGTCCACATGGTCATCGCAGCAATCTCATTCGGGTCAGACTTGCAAGCTTGCCAACAAAAGTTGGTGGTTTCGACCCCCATGAAAGATGTATATATATATATGTTTGTCATTCGGGATGGTTTGACACAAAAAATGCATTTGAAACCATCAGCCAGTTCATGTTGGACGCGTAGGGATAAACAAATAAACAGTGAAACCATGTTAAACAATGTTAAACACATAATTATTGAGATATATGATTGACACTATCCAACTATCTCAAAAAACGGATTAAAACCATCCACTAACAGTATAATCATGTTGGATTTCATTAAACCTGTGACATGAAGATGGTGAAAGAAATGGATGACTTCCTGCGGCCCTTCCAGCCGGTTTGGGACCAGTATCAATGAAAACATGAGTCTATCACTACAAGAAGTTCGAGCCATACCGTGCCAAGAAACTACTCCGAGAAACAAACCTGGCAAAGTGTCTGCCACCAGCCAACTGACAGTATCGACAGTATCAATATCATTGCCAATATTTTATAATTGCCATCAGCTGTTCAACATCTATTTTTTTGTTCTTCTATATTTATTGTCAAGTGCAATACACCACCACCATACGCGGATGATCTGGGATTGATTCTTTCCAACAATGCAGGTGACTGGCTGAAACCCGATTAGTCTGAATGAAGTGTGAAGAGAGCCATAGAGACGACTTCATCATACCAAACTCAAATGACTCTGTGAATCCAATCCATGGCACATGCAAGTAGCAGCACCCAACGATTAGAAATCTGTCTCTTCATGTCTTTCCCAGATTCCAGCCATCATCCACAGCCCGCCAGCCCGCTGCTGCACCCAGTGGTACGTAGCCGATGGTACTGAAGATCAGGAAGAAGGGCATCACCGTGGACATGTAGAAGAGCTGCCTGGAGGAATCCTGAGCCATGGCCACGCTTTTTATGGGGTACGGCATGGAGTTCACCCGCAAAAAGGCCGGTAACTTTTTGCGGCTTTTGTTGTTCGCATTGAACAATGAAACCATCCAATGATAGAATATCATTGAACAATGAAACCATCCAATTATCCAATTTCTTGGTCAAAAAAACATGTTGAGTCACAGCCATTTTTGGGGCTCCAGATCCAGGGTAAACATTGAAGCGCCACACCCAGCTTCCGCTTCGATTTGCAATGCGCTGATCATCAAAAGCAGCTCCTGCGGATCGGATCCGGCAGCATGGGGGCATCTGAAATATCAATTCCCAGCGAAAAAGGTCATACAACATATCCCCATAGGCTACAATCTGCAGTGCATTTAATGTGAATCAAAAAATTATGAGGTCGGACAGTCGGACACTTTTAACGATACCCTCAGATAGAACCAAACAGAGGCTATTCCCACAGGTCTGAGCCGCTTCCCGGAGAAGTGATGTGGCAAGAAATAAACAAGGCCAGCTCCGGAAATTCGTGGTTTTCATAGGGAACCACCACTAAATGTTGGATTTGTTTCCATCTCTATGTATCTATGTGAGTTTACTGCAGGCTACTCTTCTGAATGCTGAATGTCCAGACCCACAATCATGAAATCAAGCAAACCAAACAAAATTGCAGAAAATTGCAGAAATGACATGCCGATATCAACTCACAGAAGGGTGGAGCAGCGAAGCATGGTGCAGCATGTTCAGCATCGGTACAGGATGTCAGTTGTGCTTCAACTATAGCAACCCCCAAATCGATAGAAAAGTTGGACAAATTGGAACTTATGGATTGTGGAGACAGTATCCCCTAGACCAACCTGGAAACACGTTTCTATCTTTTTGCTGATTACTATAGCCCTTCCAGACAAAGGCTCCTGCAAGGTAAAAAGCACTAGCTGGAAGCGCTTGCTCAGCCTATGCTGGGCGTGGCCGTGGATCAAATGGAAACGGCCTGGAAACGGCCTGGAAACGCCCTGGAAAATCTGTTGTGGAAATGTTGGTTGATGTTGAATCCCAGTGCGCAGGTGGCTCTACATTCATCAAAAAAAGGGGTGGTGTAACTCGTGACCAGGTTGGATTGGGTCCATCCACAGGACTTGGCTCAAATCTCCAAATATAAAGGGTCCAGTCCAGTCGCCTCTCTAACTAAGAAACCCCAACCCAGCAAAGTCAAAGCCTGTGGCATGATCCTGATGGGTCCACGGGAATCAGTGTGAACGTGGCCCACTAATTCACAAAACGGGCACAGACGAAGTTCATCCGTTCTCCGGCTCATGTATGAAACATCCCAGTATCAAAGACATTTCTTTCTCCAAGATTTACACAAATCACCAATCCATGGTTTGGTAGGGGATTTATATAAATTTTCCACATATTTGGGGCCATGGATGACCATGGTTCGATGTTTTCTTGTCTGGGGGATACCGTCCAACCAAGGGACGAGGGCAGCAAACTCCACGCGGTGCTCATCCCGTAGAAGCCAGAAAAGAAGCACTCGGCTAACAAGACGCCTCAGTAACGATGCACGCATGCAGCATGCTGACCACAACGGCCCGAAAACGCTGATTCATCATTTGGAAATTATCATGATATTTATCCTAGACATGCCCTAAATATGGTTGAACAATGTTGCAAACAATGTTGAATATAAACACATAGTATCACATGATATCACATAATTGTATGAATGTTTGAAGTCACCAATACCCCCAGTCTAGCAACATGATGCACACTCAGCTACAAACCATGTTCGGAAAGTACAATCAACAAGCGGTGCTAGACAGCAACGGTAAGATGATACGCGAAGTGACGGTGTATGACCCGGGAATCGTCCATCTGAAGTGTCGATCACCTTCCCCAACTTTGTCTCCGAATTGGTTGTACGGACAAAGTGAAGGACCCCCCCTTTTTGGCTAACCCCATAAAGATCGAATTTGGCAAAACCAAATCCCAAAATCATACTATTACATACTAATACTACATGTGACAGATTACATGTTCATCTGTTTCTGGTTTTCACATGTTTTCTATGTATTAGAGTTATTTGGAAGAAAAGAACATGGTTTCCTGAGTTTCCGCCTCCATACCAAAGTTTTCCCAAGGCACAGCATGTGGAGAAGCAGCCTCAGTGTCCAAGGGATGGTTACATGACTGTTTTCTCTTCATCTCAGAAAAGGAAACAATGATGAAACATGCCAACAACAAATCTGGAGGTTTCCTAAAATAGGGGTACCCCTAAATCATCCATTTAAATAGGGTTTTCCCTTAACCATCCATTTTTGGGTACTCCCATTTTAGGAAACCCCCATCTACCCTTTGGTAAATTCACAGAATAAGTACGGGAAATCTGAAAAACATTGAACAGTCGCGAGTTTTAAGAGGTAAATCGTCGAACTAAATGGGCCATGTTCATCATGTTTGGGAAGTAAAGTGGCTTTATTAAATATGTTGTCCGAAAGTGGGGTAGCAAATTTTCAACTGGTAGGGCAGGAAAAGTCATGACACCCAACAACAACTACCTGTTGGTAAACTAACATAAGTACAAAACATCACCATGTTTAAGAGATAAATCACCTATAAATGGGCCATGTCTTCCATAGCTGAGTTTACTGTAGGGTACCTATTATTGTTTGGACGGAAAACACCTGCGAAAACAATTAGTTTCCTCCAAAATGCCACTTGTCTGCCCCAAGCAATGTCTGCCACGTGGTGAAAGTGCTACAGCAACTGCCCATGGACCAATGGATGTCAAGTTTGGGACCCGAAAACTATACCGGCAGGGGCTCGATTGACATCGCCGTGTCTGTAACAACTGGAGGATCTGTAAACAACCTCCTGGCATCGTACAAGATCGCATAAAGGGGTCCCTGTAGCACTCTGAATATGAATCAACCATTCCATTCCTGGAACAACATGGCCACTGCAAATAGTGACAATAGAGGAACCACATACTAAGTGCCTCTTCAACTGAAACTCTGGAGATGTCAATCCCCCGAACAAAAGCCAACTGGAGTCATCATTGGACGGAACATCAAAAATGCAAATGAAACCAACAAACAGCTATAAATCCAGCTGCAGTCAAGCTTCCTGCTGGTGATATATGCCCCTCCCAGCAGTGTAGGCTCATCATTACCACGCCTGACAGCACACGCGTGCAGGTCAAAGCGTGAATAGCAGGAATTCCCACAACTTCTCGTGAATGGGAAAACTGTAAAGTTCTGAAGAAGCTCATGCATCACCTAAATCTGTAGCACTATAGGAATTATATCATTTGGGCCTATCCTCTGGGTGGCAGGGTTGAGATCATAGCTCTCCAACATCTTCAAACAGCGCGCTGAATCTGCAAGAGTGGACAGCATACAAAACAAACAGTTCATCTTTATCCCAAGGGTCAAAACACGGGACCTCCAAATGTAATAGTGAGCACCGGATTTTGTTGTCTTTCTTTTTGTTCAGTAAAGCCTGTAGGCTGATGGCTGAAGCACTAACTTCCTACAACGGTTATTCACAGTTTATCAGAAATTCGCCATTGATATTGCAATTTTCACGGGCCCATCCCCGAGACAAAGATCTCACTGAAATGTAAAATCCTCCATCAGGCTGAAACCTGTCTCAGCCTGAGCTCACATCAAAATTGTAATTTAATACCAACATTTTCCTGCATCATCATCTTGTCGAATATCGATCAAAATAACCATCCAATTGACACAACCAACTAGTTCTATCTCTCTCACCATTTTTTTTTTGCCATTTCTTCTTCCAGTGATTTCTGAAGATTTTCGGTTCCCCAAAGCGCACCTAAAATGGCTGCCGGCGGCAGGGTGTCCAAAAGCCGATCGGCGGCGCGTTGCAAGCGCCACGATTCGTAGTCCTAGGTAGACTGATCAAGTTCCCCAAATTGTTAAAAAATGGGGTTGGGTTCACCATCCCGGATCGTTTCCCCAATTTGAGGTTGAAAGAAAAATGGTTTACCACATCAGCCTAATGGACTATACTTCCCAGCCATCCCCCCCACAGTCCCCTCATCTGTCCGCTCCTTATCTGACCACAACTGGAGCCATAGTCGGATTCGCTGTTGGCCAAACCATCGGGCTGTGGACTGCGGCAGTTCTCGTCTTGGGCTTTGAACATGGGGTACTTGGCTATGGCTCAAAATTGGGCTCTATCATTGGATGGTTCAATACCAGAAAAATAGATACAAATACTGTTAGTAAACATGGACGAAAATCTGTGATTGACCCGCTTGGTGGTTCACCTAAGGAATCGTAAATGGGTGATAACCCCATCGTATAGAGCAAGTAGGATTAGTTCACTTCTAACTGGGGTTATTGTAGCCTAGAAGTGGCAAGCATGTACCCGAACAGAGTGTTGTCAAATTAGGAACCCTAGTTTAACATGATTGAAACATCTTGTAAAGTACAGTTGCCCTCTGGTAAACCAACGAAACTACCAGTATGGACAATTACCATCTTGTTGCAGGTAAATCATCTACAAATGGTCCATTTTCATCCATTTTCCATAGCTATGTTGGTTTACCAGAGGGTAAGTACATACATTCCAAGTTGTTGCATCAATAGTTCTTCCTTGATCGGCTACTCATGGCTGCTTGGTTGCAGAAGTGTTCGATTTACATAGTCCCATCCCCCTATTTCACACACATTGCAACTGCTCCCCTGGATGTTGAAGGATTGAAAGCCTTTAGGCTGGAAATTGCAATTTCTACACGCCCTGCCTTGAAAGTCAGCATTATGTTCATCATCCCAATTAGTGAGTGATTAAAACCAAATGTGAAAGCACCTGTCACTTTTGAAGGGGGATTTCTAGGCCCCCTTTGATGTTTTCATTGTACATCCCGGCACCCGCAAGGCCATGCAGAGTCCATGCCTTACCCTCTCTGCGCAGACTCATGGCCAGATTCTCGACCAGGTTCTGAGTCTATGCTCTTGCCGCGAAAGAAGATATGATCTGTAATTAATCTGATCATGTAAGGTTCAACTTCACGATATTTTCTTAAATGTTTTTCTGAGGTTCACCATATCTCATATCTCTATATATATATTCTTGGATGCCGTGTTCTTAACAATAACAGCTTCGTTGTTCCGTTCGGGTTTCCAAAGGACATTCGAATCCACAGGATGCCACTTCGCCATGACGCGCACCTCGAGACCTATCACACTACACTAACTGTGAGCCGTGCCGCAAGAGGTCGGTGCAACACATGGGGTAACCCGTTGGTCTGGCCTTAGATTTTGACCCAGGTGTTTCTCAAAATCGGGGCAGCCCTCTTCACCATCGGTTTCCTCCTTAAATATGAACAACATTGAACAACAACTGGGATGATATTGGCGTCCTTCACTTTGAGAACCCCCAAACCCATCCCCACTCGCAGTCCTCATGCTTCTACTATACGATGACAAGACACATATACCTCCCTCAAACTCATATTTCTTTTGTTTTTCCGGGGGTCCTACATGACTTCGAACCATCTCCCACCATCCACCCATCAGCTTCTTGAGTGCGGGACTAACCTCCTCAACCGCCTGGTCATTCTGTGATGGTCGAGTCGGGTCGTGCATCCTACTTAGAAACTGGATCGCAACCTACGTTATACATTCATAATATATATATATATCACAACCGTAAAAAATACATATATATATATAATACATGCTTGCAACGTAGTATATACCTAAATGAAATACATGTTTGCAACGTAGTATGGTAGACAAGACTTGGGATATCCCCAGAACTTGCGGCTTGCGTATGTAACCACGATTTTCAGCCACTCGCTCAAAGCGGGACGCGCATCCAAGTAGTTCTGTTTTTGGGGTCACTATGTCTTGGAATAACAATTTCCGGTAGAAAAGACTGACAATACAACATATTAAGGTAAGGGAAAAGAATGATTAATAAAATGCAGATCAACAAAGGTTAATAATGGGTCATATTGGGTGCATAGTGGTTGATGGGACATTTAATGATGTACCATCCGGTGTCATCAAACATGGCCGGCTGGGAAATCCAAGGTATCTCATGGAACACAATTGAACACATAACCTATAGATTTTCCATTGCCGTTGAGTTGCTTCTTTTCCTTCAAAACTTAAGGGATGTCCTTTTTCCAAGTTTGGCAAAGGGAGGTGCGTTTTGGGACTAACTGGGCCCATCGACTCCATCGACCACATCCGCGGTTCATGGAGTGAATAACTTAGCACTTGCTCAACCAAAAAAAATGAGGGGAAAGGAGCAAAACATCAAACGAATAATCTTAAGATATGCTTTCACATATGCATATATATATATATATATGTACAGTAATGTGCGACTACATTCCATCCCAACAATCCACATCAATCCATCCAACTCGACACCAGCAAGGTTCGTCATCTGCTTTTTTTTTGGCACGACGCCACAGCCCTGTACACTGAACAAATCGGGTCGGCAAAATCTACAGCCCTTGAGAGCTGGATGATTACCGTCCGTGCCAGCCACTAGACAAAAGCCGAAAAGCATCAACAGAACAATCAGAACAACAAAGGTCGGAAGGTGAAAAGGACCGCATCTAATTGTCCCAATCTTATCTCTTCTGTTTGCATGAATAGCTACATATATAAGAAAAGAACAAACAACTCAACATGCACATGGCATCGTGACGCCCTTTTTTGAGCCGTGATCTTGTATGGGATCTGAAATAACATGTCCTGTAGACAAATGACGTTTCACACCCACAAAATATCAACATGTTGCAACTTCAATATTGGTCAAATCCAGCAAACCTCCGAGTGTCCTTGTCTGGTCCTGTATCAATGAATCAGCTTCTGAGTGCATTTGGCGGGCTATGGTGGGAAGCTACTTTGTTTTACATGTTTTAACCTAAACAGCTGTGAATCTTGGGTGGAATCTTTTTCCAAAGGATAGGGCCATCGGCGAACATGTGTCATGAAATGTCATGAAAGGCCATGATGTCCATTCGATGCGAGGGGTCAATCTGGAAGATCCTTATCCCCAAAATCACTTGGACCTAAAGGACCTAAAGTTTAAAGCATCCAAAAGCGATCCTGCTGATGTGGCAAGGGGGGTGGTTTTTACATGTTTGTACCAACAATTTTTGATATGAAGTTGGTGACCTTTCATCGTATTATATCTGGAAAGGTACCTTTAATCCATCCCAAAAAGACCAGTCCCAATGATCCCAAACATGGTTGAAAAACAAAAAAAATTAAACTCCCAACGAGATATATTGGAGTTTGCTACATATGAACACATCTGTATGGGTATTCTGGTGGTGGACGATGGATTGACACGTCTGGGCCCTCAGCTTTCTGTTCCCATGACCCCACTGCAGCTACTTGTTTAGTGTACAAATACTAAACATGTCATGTTCGAATCATGTGTTGTTGTTTCGTGTTGTGTTTTGATCACTGTGATTCAACAAACAAACAAACATTTCATGTATCACTGGATCCTTGGAGGAAATGGAAGAGACTCCTACACGGCCCAAGGCACCAAGACTTGAAGCGATGATCCGACCTGCTTGTTTGAAGCTGATGTGATCCATCATTTCTTTGTGGCTATGTCTTCGGCTGGGAACGTGACCCCCTCTCTTTTGTTTGGTGACTTGCTCCATGTCCGGCTTTGAAATCTATGTATGATACCTTACCCCCCAGTAATCTGACAAAGCCACGAGAAATAACCATATGTTTAATAGGTAAATCATCGGACTAAAGAAACATTCTTCCACATAGCGTGCCACGGTCAAAACATGGTCCCCCTGAGCGGCTTTTGTCACTTAGGAGTCTGGTTTGGTCACCAGTCCTATGTATACCTGGAAACCAAATGAGCTCCATTTTTACTTTGTATATGTTTGTATGATTTTGTATGGTTAATCGGTCATAGGGTCAAAACCTCCAAGACAAGGGTCATTTGGGTACCAGGGGTGTACAGTATATAAAGGCATATATAAAGGCATTGAGCAACTATTGTAATATAGTTGACCTACTTAAACTGTAGGTTTCGGATCGTTTCGGTAAGTCTATTGGGTTGGTTCATGGGAAAGTCTACCTGCAACCATGGCTGGCATGGACATGGCCGATCTGACGTGCGCCTGACTTCTGACCACTTTTAAGGCTGCAAGGTGATTGGCTTCAAACATACGCGAGGTTCGCGAAAGGGACATCAACCAACTTAGGAAGGTCCTATCGCTTACCACATGTCTACAAAAATGATGTATGGCAAAATCTTGGAGTATGGCTTGAAGGAAAATGATGTCTGTGCACAGGTATGACATAACTCCAAATGGGGCATCGCTATTTTTGGAAAGGTCCCATTGCTTACCTCATGATTCTTGCACAACATGTCTGAAATTGAACCAATATCAGTCCCGTACATGTTTCCTGTTGCCGGAGTTTTTTCGGTGGCTCACGTGGCACACAAATACCAGCAATTACTGTAAACTTGCCTTCACTATTCGATATGGCCCAGTATGGCCCAGTTACATATGTTATATACCCAATTTCTTCCGCAAAGGGTGTCCTGGGGCCTAAAGTGGACCAAACTGATCAATACACATTTATAATTAAAGGGAATTCCAAAAAAGTGGAGCGGGCTGTTGGTTGCATGCCATAAGCATCCTCCAGAAAACATTTGAACAGTCTCTTGAAATCGCTTCTGGTGAACAATGCGCAGTAATTAAGCACGGTGAAGTGAACGAAAATCAACCAACAACCGGGTAACAGCTGCTTCCACAGTGCCTTCCGTCTTCAATCTACGCAGTGGAACAAAATGCAACAAACATCTTCCAAGAAACAAAAACCGCGGATCCCAACAAGTTCGGACAAATTCTTTAATTTCCTGCAAGGGACCCCAAAGGTTGACATTGAAACATTCATAGACATGATCCAGCAATATCCAGCACACCTTGCGGCGAGAAATGTGTCTGTCGCACCGCTGTCACCATTCCCACTGTGAAGTTTGCGTTAAACATCCGCAATCAAAGCTGGTACCGGGCCCAAAAACGACCAAGAAGCAGCAAAGAATTGCAGCTGAATGGGTGTACATATCTTGAAACCCTGCTGGTTGAGAGAAGTTTTGAAAGTCCGAAAGTCAATTGGGACTTTTTGGTAACATGGATTTGAAGAGAAAGAAATATAGATACGATTCAGAAATGGAAGCCTGGAACAATGCGTAACGGCGTCACGACTTTCATCCCAAGGTATTCCCAAGATGTTCAAATCTCCCCAAACGGTGTTCTGCAGCAAACATCGGTCTTGTGCAAATGTTCCAACATCCTGTTGGACATACCAAGTGTTTACAAGAAAAACGCGAAGCACAGAAGTTGTGGATCCCAAGTCAGGTAGACGAAACATGATGGAACCAAAGTAATCATATGTTGTTTATTGGTTTATGTTTCAAATATTATTTAATACTGATTTCACTCTGATTTAGATATACTCAAGAACTGCAGATCCTATCAGGTTTTGGGAACTTCAATTTCGATCCGCGCTCTTCGACCTCTCTAACCTCGTCGCCTTCACAGTGGAAACGGTTTCTTGTAGAGCACGGCGGTCCTGAGGACCGCTATGGGCCAAGTGGATTTGTCCAAAAATAACGGATAACTCTCTTACGTGTTGAAATTGCATGAAAATTCAATGGGAAAAAGAAGGTTAGAATATGTCAGACGGTTAACATTAGCATAATCCTCTGGAATTGGGCGTGCCTCATTTTCAGACAAAGCCAAGTCTCTGACTTTCCATCATGGAAAGAAGAACATCTGGCTAGGCCGTGCTGGGTGCTGTGGTGATGTAACCAAGGTCTACAGTGAGTGTTTCACACTTAAACTTATATAAATTTGTACAATTGCACCCAGCCAGACCACATCGACTGGTGTCGAGGTGCTTAGGGGAAGCTATCCCTATGCGAATGTGTTAGGCGGAAACCTGTTCCCACTGCCACTATTATGGTCACAGTTCTAAAAAGGCAGTGGTGACATTGGACTTCCATCCCTTCTGAGGAAGTTCTCCCGTATGTAGCCAGATCTGATCCGTGCAATAGACTTGCTGCTGGACCACCAGCCTATACTGGTCTTGTAGAAAGAAGACCTTTCAAGCTTCCCCCAAGCCACTCGTTCTAGCATTCACTTTCACTAAACGTGACAGTTGAAGATTGTCCTCCACTGCAAGTGCTGCTGCCGCTGCGGCCATCTACTGGCGAACATTCTATCACTTTTGAAGATGTTTGGAGTCTTGAACAGCAAAGACGCTCCCAGCAGGCTGCCAGGGTTGCCAAACGATGCCAGATCAATTTCAGATCATGGATCCGGAAACATGACAAGTTCACTCGCAGGAGCTTTTAACTCGAATGCATCCAAATTGACAATTTGTATCACTATCATTTGAGCTTTCCATCATCTCATGAGGAAATTTGTGAATCCCCATAAATATCCATCATTCTACAACGGATAGCTCAACCCATGTCAGCCAGGTTGTGGGCATGTATATATATATATATATGTACACACACTCACTATCAATTATGCATCATGATGCTACATTACACCAGGAGTTCTTGGACAGATTCTTGTTTGGTACCTAGCTGCTGGTGCTGGGTGTTGAAATATCGTCTTTCAATCGCCGTTCTTCCGACTCAGCAGCTTTCCCTGCCTGGGCCAACATCGAAAAATCAGACCACTCTCTGAATTGGTTTCCGGGAAAATCTACAGCAACCCCGGTTGAATTAGTGACATATTGTTGTTTCAAGTGTTTCAGCCACGTGGTGCCGCAATCCAGAACGAAGCAGCAATGATCGCATCATCCAACACAGGACGTGTTGGGCCCCCCATGGTGATTCCAAGCCCAGGCCGTTGCACCCTTCAAGAAGGTTACCAGTATAGCACAGTAGTCCCCAAAAAGAATAAAAAGATAAGCTTCGCAAAATCCTACCAAAATACAATTATATTTTACTTCTCTTTCTGTGGACTTTTTTCCTATAGTGAAAATGTGGGACAACATGTTTTTCCCCAACCAATGCGAACCAAAATGAGCTATGAACTCCATGAACTACGGCTGAGTCGACTCTTCAATTCCATGCCAACACATGTGCATTAATGCAAGTATACAGAAAAAACAGCTCAGTATTATCCTGGCGAACAAAATGAAGGACACTCAAAATCACCAACCCAATTGTATTGTCATCACCTCCATTTCTGCTTCTATAAATCGCTTTGTTTTCTAGTGAAACCTCATTTAGCCTCATATGGCTGCTAAATCCTTGACTTGAAACCACTCACCAGGAACAAAATCTAAATTTCTATGTATGTTTATATGTATCTATATATATTATATTTAATATGAATTGTATGTATAATTATGGATACATATATATATATATAGAGAGAGAGAGAGAGAGTATAATTCCATGTTATGTCCCATATTCCAATAAATCTTCAACAATCCCATGGGTTCCTCCAAGATACCCAGTCCACGCGATAGAGGAGAACGGCCAAGGAGATGGTGGCCATTCCGGTTCCGAGAACCATGGACCACCACATGCCATAGACGCCCAGTTTTAAGGGCCTCAGGTCTTTCAGGGTGGTTTTTTTTTCAGTGGAGGTTGATGACTGAAAAGTGGACTGGAGCCTTTTTTGCAGCTCACCAGTGGATCGACTTTGACCCCTAAAAGCCACCGCCGATAGGGATGACCCAAACCTAGTTTCCAACACTTGTGGGCTCAACGGAGTCTACTGGTTGATTGGGGTTCTTATGAAGTTTGGCCCCAGAATTGTCCAGCCTGGTAAACTAATCTTATGTGTGCTTGTTCAAAAAATGGATGCCCATGTTTAGACTACATCTATTCTTCAAGTAAATTAGTAGGACAACTCACTGTATGTATATATATGCATTCCCCAACCGCTTGCTGCTCCGACACACGGATTTTTCCACTGCAATCCGTGCCCTCTGAGTAAAGGCATCAAGCGCCACTGAACNATGCATTCCCCAACCGCTTGCTGCTCCGACACACGGATTTTTCCACTGCAATCCGTGCCCTCTGAGTAAAGGCATCAAGCGCCACTGAACATCCACCCACCCATATTAGGTGAGGGACGCAGTCT
>BGPT01002091.1:19615-43041 GCA_003297045.1 Symbiodinium sp. clade C Y103 | reverse complement strand
ATGTCGCATCGATCGGCCAGGTAGCGCGTCATCTCGTCCAGAGATCTCTGCGCTAGGTGCCCGGGCTTCTTTTGTGCTTGCCTCCACAGATCCCCCCCCCGGGCTGGGGCTGTCTGAAAATGGGAGGAAGCAGATGATGACCGGTCCCCTGACGAATCCTCGGAAGAATCTCGTCTCCGGCCTTTCGACCTGGCCCTCTTCTTCTTCTCTTTGTTCCTTCTCTTGCGTTCCGGGCTGCGCCCTCTTTCCATCTTTTGGCGCCTCTCCACCTGTTCACGTAGATGCTCATCCAGTCTCTTCCTCTTGTGTTCCCTCTTTTCAGGGCTTTTCTCTTCCCTGTGTCTTCCCTCACCCGGCTTTGGCACAGGTGGTGCAGGAGGAAACTCTGCCTGCCCTGCTGCGGCTGCCACAGCGGCCTCTATTCCAGAGTCCCCCAACTGGGCCCTTCTCTCTCCAGCAGCCTTCTCCTCAGCTGCCCGTTTCAGGACAACCTTTCCTAAGGTCTGTCCCTTGTCCTTCAGGTAATCCACTTGGACCATCACAGCTGGGCTCAAGAGACGCCATCTATCCAGGTGGATGACANTGTCCTTCAGGTAATCCACTTGGACCATCACAGCTGGGCTCAAGAGACGCCATCTATCCAGGTGGATGACAACCCGTCTGTCTCCTCTGGGGAGCTTGTGGTACACAGCACCCTTCTCAGCCAGGTCGTGGTCCGCATACCACTGATAATATGGATCAGAGCACTCACCATGGTGAGCTGCCGCCACATCGTCAGCTTCCCAGCTCTCCAGTCTGATGACTGCCCGACCTTGTGCTGCTCCGGTTGACTCATAGCAGCAGTATTCCAGATACCTTCCCCCCTCAAGGGTCTCTCTGGCTATCATCTGAGCTTCAGGGCCTAGGTCCTCAGCATCGACCCAACCAGCATCCGTTAACGGCCTGTTGAGCCGGAGAGCCCTCTGGATTTCACTCTCAGAAAGCCCCTGCTCTTTCCCATAGGCCAGGAGGCTCTCCATCCCCTCAGGGATCTCAATTTCAGGGTGCCGAGGGCTACAACGGCAGTCCCCTTAGGAACCTGCCTCACTCACCCAAGGCACCAAGCTCAGGGGGCTATCCTCTCAAGGATCAGCACCCCTCAAGCTCCGACCCCAAACTGTGAGCCGAAACTGCGCGGCAAGCTGGTTCATGCATAACCCTCCTAAAGGATCCGCCATATACATTGCAAGCAGAAATTCACATCCATGATTCAACCAACTCCATTATTCCTGGGCATATACTATATATATATATATCCATATACATCCCACTTAGCAAGTGGTCAACAAGCCACATGTAACTGGGGATCGACCTCCACCCGGCCCCCAGGGGTTCCAGGCTAAGGTCGCGTTCACCAGACGGTCCACCGCATCCTGGGCCACCGGCGAAAGTATGGGGGATTCAAGCGGCAAACGGGACAGTTTCACGGGTTGAACCAACAAAGATGTGGCTATGTCTGAAAATGGTACCCTCCAAATGGTCATTGAATTGGGAAGATCATGATAAAACATCAAGTTTTGGGGTATTTTCAGACAAACCCATGTGGATGTAATATAGGATTTAGCCCACAGGGAGATAGAAATAGTCCTGAAGTTAAACCTGGAACTCCTGAATTGCCATACCCAACAGGAAAGTCATACTGCAAACTCTATTTTTTTTGTGTTCCGTACTAGGTTAAAGAGGTGTACGGTGGGGGGTCCTAGTCAGATCTACAACCATCAAGGTGACACCCCATCACCGGCCAGTGACAGTTCCAGGAAGCAGGACAGAAAACATCTTAGCCCTTCTCAAGACGCCTGCATTTCGACAATCCCATGCAATCAACATTTTGTTGCTTAAATCATCATTTTCCTTGGTTAAATCCGATAAAACCACCATAGATCAGCATAGATCAGCATATATCAGCATCTGTGGTGATAAATCATTGAAACTCCATCACCAGGCATCCGCACCAACCAACGTGGCTGGCTTTGGTAGCGCCTTACCACTTCTTGGGCCTCAGCCATGCCATGCACGGACTACCAACTGTCACAGTTTTGATGGGTTTTATGATGATTTAATTTGAATTAATCAACATAAATTTGGATTTTATAGGATTTACAATCAACCATGATGATTTAATCGTATTTTGCTTCGTATTTTATACGGATTTCACTTTACCATCCAAAATGGTGATGTCATGGTATTTGATGGTACTTTATGGGTTTCCACCCCAGCCTTAGAGTCCGCGCTGCCTTGCCCCACTTCCCACGCATCGGTGCAACATCTGCCACCATGGAAGGGGGGGCTGTTTTTTCCATGTAGCAAAAAGTGGCGACACTGACTTGGGTGGCATTTTAAGCTTCAACCGGTTGCTCTTCTAGCTCCACCCTCGCTCCGGCCTGTCGACAGGTGTCCAGGTGAAGATGTGGTAGAAATTTCTCCACACGCAACCACCAAAGCCACAGGGCTCTCAAGTTGCTCCGCACGCAACCAGGATGCCAGCGGCACTCCGAGTCCAGACGATGTGAGTCCCATGTCGTCGCGAGTGTACTTAAGACTTCCAACCATGTCCACCACCCCATGCAGGTGTGCTCACAGCGGTGCTTGGATCCGTTCGCCAAGCTGCTTGAAGTTCGCGCATATCGGGATTTTACAGCAAACACGTTTTCTTAAGTTGTTTTTTTTATGGTGATTTGACGGTATTTAATGGTATTTAACGGGATAAACAAACATTATGATGCCAACTACTAAATTGGATAATCATACAGTAGGGAATTAGGTCACCTGGCTTCAAAACAACAAACGGTACCGAACACTTCATAGTTCAACAAACACGTCATACTTCATAGCACAAAAACAGACTCCCTGGATTAGTGTTAGATTGCCCTTCATTTTGGGTACAAATTGTTCAATATGCAGTAATGTATTTGACAATATAGTAACTCCCAGAAAACAAAAGGCATCATATTCACAAAAGTGATTCAATCGGATTTCCCCAACTTGCATCTCTCTTTCCCTCTATCTATTTGGGGGTTGCGTTGCTACATATCCAGTGGATATCATGCCAATCATGGCCCTTTTCCATGTATAAGCCAGTAAGTCACCCCATTTAAATGGAATGGATCACCCAATTGATAGCCATAAAAAGCACGGGTAAAGTTGTTTAGTTAAACCCCATCAAACAAGTTCGATGTATAACCCATAAACCGTATGTTCATCACCAACTTCGCGATCATTCAAATCAGCTAGAAATCCCCATGGAAATTCCCATTTTGGACAGATAAAACACCTGGGAACCCTGGGCGTTTCGCCGGCTTCGCCGCGCTGGGCTTCCCCTGCCGGGCCGGTGACGTCCAGGAATCGCCTGGGCGCCAGCTTCGCCACCAAGGGCCTCGCAGCAGGTGTTGAACTGTTTCAGTTTAGATCTGGGGAGGGTTCCAGAAATGGTTATAGTGGGAAATAGATGTTTTATATTGTTTTATCATGGTCTATCATGGTCTGCAATACATGGAGATACCCCAAAATAGACGGTTTATCATGGAAAATCCTATCAAACATATGGATACAGTAAGTTGGAGGTGACCCCTACGACTTGGGAAACCATCATATAGTTCTGGCCGTGTAGAAAAAGGGCCTGAAATGGGATGAAACAACTCCCGCAACTCGCTGGTGATATATCATGAAATAAGCCACTTACAACTGTGCAAGGGCTATAACTGTAGAAATATCTACTGTAAACCCAACAGTCAACAAATCTTTCAACCAAGTTGCTTTACTTTGTTGTGGCACCACATTGCAATGAATGTTATTTTTCTCGCCAATATATCCCCGTCATGTTTGTTTTGTACTCTATATCATTGCTGATTAGATAGCCCCATTGTGGTGGTTTCAACCTATAGAAAAAGATTTGCATTTGATTTGGGGTCAACATCACTTGATTTAGGATTGGATTTACATCCCATCATGCCACCCCACTTGCACAAAAGCGTCGGCTACTGGTGGCTGGTGCTGGTGGTTGGCACCAACCAGACCAGCCCTGAACAGCAGCAAAGATGAACAGAAATGGTGGATGAAACCAACCCCGTTACACGCGCGCGCAACATGGAAGGATCATATCTTGGTGAGCAAGTAAGCCATTGACTGAGTGCTGGCCAACGAAAGCCCGGCATTACTACAATTTACCATGTTTGCCGTCAACTTCTCATTCAGGGCTCGGGGTAAGAATAACAAATAGAATAAACAATAAGCGAAAAATGCATGTGTCAACCAAACAAACCATACCAAACTGTAACAGTTCATCCATTGAGACTGCAGCGTGCATGTATGTGCATGTCCCACAAGTTTGAATGGTAGAAACGGTGATTCAGGAGGCCAATGATGTTGAAGCCTGTAGGTAGGAGGAGCTGGGTAAAGTGAAAAAATCCAAAAAAAACGCAACGATTTTTCTTGCAGTTGATTTGGGGCGGAAAATCTATTGATTTCAGGTGACATCGATGGAAGTCGGAGGATTGGGAACCCGAAATCTACTGCAAAAATTTATATCAAATCAGCTTTTCAATGGATCTCATGGTTACGCTTCATGAGCAGGGAGATCTAGTCGATTCACTTGAAATCAAATGAAGTCAGCCCTTTACCCAAGGTTTCAATAGATCTTGCCTTCTCATTTTCCAGACCCCCATTTCAATTGATCCCTATAGTTCACATAATGACTTCCAGTCGTTTCATCTGAAATCGATGGAAGTCCATGTTATGAAAATGAGACCTTGAGATCTATTGATTTTGGTCTTTGGAAGAATTTATGTAGCTAGTGCTTGGTTTTTTTTGCCAGTGACGGGAAATGCGACAGTCTTGGAGCCCAAATCTTGCAAACTTATGACTGATGGTTCTGACTCTTTCTTTGAAAACGGTCAAAGGTTTTCACGATATAGGCAAACAATCAAGCTGCATCTTGCTGTAGATAGGCCAGTCTCGGCAACATCCGTGCTCTCTTTCAACGAGCGGTTCCGCTTTGGTGTGCTTTGTTCTGTTTTATGGTCGTATCTTCTTTGTAAGTTGTGCAATTTTGATGCTGTCTCCCTTTGTTTCCCCTGATCCAGAATGAAAAGTTGAAAACGGATAAACTAGTGATAAACTGTTGTAGTAGTACGTAATGCCAGGCTTTCGTTGGCCTGCGCTCACCTAATGGCCCACTGATTCATCAAGATATGATCCTATCATGGTGCGCGCTTGTAAAGCGGTTGGTTTCATCCACCATTTCTGTTCATCGTTGATTTTGCGACCTTATGCCCATCCCCAACTGCTGTGCTATGGAGAGACTGCTGCAAGGAGTCAGTCAGTGTTGCCGCCAGCCACCAACAGCCAGGGCTTTGTGGCAGAAAGGGATGGAAAGAAGGAGCTAAAATAGCCACACCTGAATCAAATGATTTTGACCCCAGATCAAATGCAAAACTTTTAGTGGCAGTCTCACTTCTGCGCGAGCTTGAGAAACCTCTGACTTTCAACAAGCCGAAGCAAACTTTCAAAATCGATAGTTTACGATAAAGATTTGGTGGATAGTGGATATTTGACGGATCTTTGAACATTTATGGATCTTTGATGGTATTTGATTGCTAGTTTCATGCCGAATGACACTGAAATCTGCTTTGGGCCATTTCAATCTTGAGCCATGCAAGTTTGGAGAAAACCATGCATTTAATTTATGGTCAACCAAATCACCCCCTTGCAAACTACTCCGCTGCATTTTCCGTGCATCGAATAGGTCCTGTCGGACCTTTCCGGAATTCAGTTGGAGAGCATCATCTGGCACTCCTTTGGTAAGAACATCCTTTGGTTCCATCTTAGTACTAACCTGGAGCCTCCAAGTATCTATACCCATGACCAAGTCTCATCAACTTGACAACTGCCTCACAGTCACAGTGAAGCAACACATAGATGCCTGGGTACCTGGAGAGTTCAGGAAGTTTTTGTTCAAACAATCTTACACCCGTTTCATGGAGATGACCCTGGAAGGATCCCAAATCATATACTCACCTCCATCTCCGGGATTAAAATATACCGAATCGTAGCCATCAGATGAGAAGCGGCCACCTTCATATGACCGGTCCAAACAGCGGATGGCTTGGTGCACAGGTTTGCCCCAACACTTTGGAGAAGAGGTACCTCAGCTTCACAAACACTGGATTTGAGACCCTTCGGCCCCTAAAAAGAATTGCCAGCCCTATAAATAGAGGCTTGATTGGGAAAATGATCTTTAAATTGGGGATTTTCTTGGATTTTCTGTTGTCTGTTTGATTGCCAGACTCTATTTTGAGACAACCCCAAATTTCATGGTTGATAAAATACTGCTGCCGATTCTTTTCATAGCCATTTGGGGTGACACACATTTTTGGAGAATCCACCTGCGTATGTATGGATGTGTCGACTTCTTTCAACGGAAACACTGTCGGAAACACCAAATGCAAAGTCCAGCGCTCTGCATTAAGACTTGAGGAGATCAGACCTCGTAGAAGAGTGGTCACCCATATGGGGGACCTTGGGGGGTAAACTTCTCTGAATGGTAAACAGTGGCACGTTTAAATCTATTAAAGGGACACCAGAATCAGCATATATCCACTATGTTATCCATTCGGACAAACCACCAATGGAATATCAGTGACATCACCATGAATGAAACGTAGAAACACCAGCTGATGCGCACTCAAAAATGGACACCATTATCTGCTCCAACTGCGCCAACTCACCCATGGATGACTTCCACCCTCCAGCCACATACTTCGGTATCATGGTCTATAAATCCCATTAACTATACGTAGTTCTATCCCTAGTAAATGCCCATAATTCCCATATACCCTACTTTTCACCAAGATATTAAATATTATAACAACCTCACCTTAGCAGCCAAGTCGCAATACTTTGGCATGTACTTGGTTCGACCAAGATCCACTTTGGCCTCAATGATAAAGCCATGATGCGAGTCGACGCCGACCTCGGTTGAAGCTAGCGATTTGGGACACCAGTTGACCAGTTGAGAACGCATGGCCCAAAACTATGGGTGCTGGTCAGAACTATTCAAGATCGGAAATATTCCCAAGTTACACTAGATGCTCAATGCTCAATACAATACGTTACATAGTATCAAAAACAATCACATCTGTGGGTTCCATCTTTTTTCAAGGACCCATAACCACATTGTCTTGCAATTTCTTCATCTCTTCATCCTCAATGATGTACATGGTGGGTCAATTCACACTTTAAGTTCCTGAGATGGAAAGTTCTGATTTTTAAAATCGATAAAATGCAGAGGCCCCTCACCAAAGCCACATTTTTCTGCCAAGCTTCCGCCTTGTGATAGGTAGCTCCCTTACTCAGCGCGAAGTAGATGCCACCCCCGCACCAACCAATGTGACCTCTGCGAAAGCCGTGCTGCAGGATCTGAGGACCGGCAGAGGTGCTGGTCTGGTGGTAGAGGTACTTGATATGACCTCCATGCCTGGCAGTGATGGCACTGGAAGGTGATATCAGTGGTGCAAGTGGAAGTACTATTACAATGTGGGGCCCCCAAGATAGCTAAGTGGGTTTATAACTCCAATAACTCTGGTTTATGATACTTATAACTTATATAGTTAATGGGGTTTATAAACAACTTATAACTGGGGGGCCCACATTGTATGTAGACATCACTAAGAAAAAATGTTAGTGAGTCATTCTCAAAATAGCATGGAACTACAGTACTTCGATATCATTTTTTTGAGGGTTTCGAGTTGAGAGGGTCCGTGTTTGTCCGCTTAGCCAGTTTGCAATGTCCTCATTGCTGTTGCAGTTCCCATGGTTGTGATTCCCTCTGTTCTTGATTACTTTGATATCGCATGTTTCAGGTGTTGAATTTCAAGATATTGAAAAACACTTTACTATTTGTTTTGGTCGGGCATGCCAACTTTGACTATCTAATAGAACTTTCTACACCGTGATTCCACATTGAAAAATATGTTCATCGATGTTGATCGCCTCTCAACATTCATATCTCTCGGCTCAAACTCCGCAACATCCAGTTCAAAATTGGGGGATGCCCTAAAATACCCAACTTCTTTATGGGGAAAATATGGGAAAGTGACGTTTTCAACCACATAAAAACTTATGAGTACAATTGTTATTTCAAAACACTTCGAACAATTCCATCTACCTGACCTAGACACTCCAATGAACCATATTTACACAAAACATGAAGTTCAACTAACTGACCATTTAACATCATTCAACAAAAATGCAAAGTACTAACATGTACCAACATGTACTAACAAACTATTTTACCCAGTTTGACTCCATGTTTGCAATATGGAGGTTTCCTAAGTCATAGGGCTACCCCCAGTTCTCATCCATTTTATAGATTCGGAGTTTCCATGAAATAAACCATCCATTTTTGGATACCTCCATTTATCCTCTGGTAAACTAACATAGCTATGGAAAATCACCATTTTTTATAGGAAAATCCACTATAAATGGCCATTTTAGGAAACCCCCATATCCGAACTGTACAACCTGAGTGTCTCCACCCTGTGCCGCCACGACGTTTCCACGCCACGCCTGCCATGTCCGCTGCGCCGTTCAGTGCTGAGGCTGGGCGCCTCGTTGTAGTCCGGCTGCGTGGCCAGAAAGAACTCCAACGTTTCCTGGGCATTGGTTTTTCAGGGAAAAATCTACGGGAAACCATGGTTTTTTACCATCAAATATCTCTTAAAATATAGAGGTTTCCTGTAAATATAGAGGTTTTTTGCCATCAAATATCAAGGTTTACCTGTAAATGTGAACACTTACCATCTGGTAAATTAACATAGACCCTGGTAGTTGTTGGGATTGGAAGATTAGTTTCCTCTAAAAATAGCTATTCTCAGGGTCTATGTTAATATACCAGAGGGTAATCCAATAAAAGAGCACATGGTACAGTCAACCAACAAAACATGCAGGATGGGGCACCATTAAGTGGGCCATGGTTAGTTGGTTAACTGATGTAAACTGGTTAAGGTAAACCCTTACAAATGACTGTATTTCATAGGTTCATAATATAATATATATATATATATGTATACATAATAGTTATTATATATAGACTGTACAGGAAGGGCCCTGACTACAGTATATTTTTGCTAGTTGAATTGACTAGGCTAACGATTGGATTTATGAGGATACCTTTGGATGCAATTGAGGTTGGACATGGGTTTCATCATGCTTGAACCACCACAAGTAGGGATATAAGCGCTAAACCTATGGGACTTTGTACTCACCAATTAGCTGGAACCTACACCCCCCCAAATATACTGGTGTTCTTGCCCAACAGTTTCTTAAGCTACCATATTTCCAACATGTGGGTGGTCAAGAAGATAAAGGATCCCCAGACCCTCAATTTGCCTTTAAAGAAGTTGGCTTGTGACCGTCACAGAAGACCACCAACATGGGAGTGAAGGCCAACGTATCGTTGGTGGGAACAGCCCAGACTGGCAGGAGCAACTTGGCAGGAGAGAATCCAGCACTTTTAGATCACTATCAATTGAAACTCGTGCAGCAACCCATGTTTGATTGCAGGAGGGCCAAGCTATGGATTGCCGGATGGTTTCTCCAAACAAATGGTATATTACTCCTACAATCACTACTCTATGATGATCTTCATTCATTTTCTCGATGAAAACAAACCCGGGACTTGAGCTGCAACCAAGCCACCTCAGGAGAGTAACTTCCCGCCAGATCTGCTTCTTCCGTCGAGCCATTGGAGCCACTCGCATTGGCAGGATTGATCCTGGTGTTACGAAGCTACTTGGGGGATCCTCCCAATCAGTCAGTGGACAATAACCCTGGTTAGGAAATCTCCTAAGTAATACTAAGTAGTTTACCCTCTGGGAAACTATATAACATAGCTACTGAAAACAGCAATTTATAGTTGATTTTCCCGTTAAAAATGATGATTTTCCATAGCTATATTAGTTTACTGGAGGGTATCTATAACCCTAGTGGCAAGCCGTGGGATGCTCCGAAACACTGAGGGGTTCACACAATATCTTTCTTGGACTTTCCGAACAGTCCTGGGAGTTTACCCAAATAAATGGTTCCAACTTAGAAGGATATGTGAGGATGTGATATTACAATAGTTTTGTTTGGCTTAAACAGCCCCAATATACTCTAGATTCCCCACGTAGTGGATTTCCCATTTTGAAAAGAAAACATCATCTTTGGCAAATCCAAGAATATACCCCCTTTGCGGGATTGAATGTCTTACAAGCCCACCAAATCTGACCCCATGGCATCACCAGCTTATGGCAAAAGCACAGAAGAAACGTAGCTACAAAATCAACAGAACATTGGTCTTTGGAGGTTTCCCAAAATAGGGTTACCCCAAAGTGGATGGTTTATATCGGAACATCCTCCAAAAATGGATGCTTTGGGGGTATCCCTATTCTAGGACACCTCCATGTGTGTTCGTTTGGCAGCAACTGATGACATATGGCCAATTGAACAGCCATCAATAGTATAGGGATACATCCAACGAATGGAGATAGAAACCATCGATGCGGACATGGTAGGCTCGCTTACTGTTGATGGTATGTGGGTCATATTCCATGAAACAAACCCAGGGATACCCTAGGATAAATTAAAATAGATGTGCAAAAACAACTGGTGTTACTATTTACTAGGGAAATATATAATCTACAAATGGTGGGTTTTCCACATCTATGTTAGTTTGCAAGAGGGTATAGTCCAGCTACTCACCAAACAGCCAGTTACGAAACTCGATGGCCCATCCAAGTTGGGGACAAGAGTACTTCTGGCATCCCCAGAACATATGCGAAAACAATATGTATGTAAACTTTACTAAACCGAGGTTAACTGTTATATACATTACTGCTATGACATATTCTTAGTGACCTCAGTACGGTGAAATTCAGTATATATATATATATATTCAAAATATTACTAATAGTATGTTGGCTAATCCAGTAGGCATTCTCTGCTTGAGTCACTGAGGTCAGTCTCCAATGAAGTTTTCTTGGTTACTCTCGGAGTTGGTCCGCAAAGCTATTTGGAATCAGGGCTGGCTCAACCACCAAACAATGACAATCGTTTGTGAAATCCCATCTTTAGCATATCTTGATATATCTTGTATATCTCCCAGTAATGGTTGGTTAAATACCATGAAATCCGCATCTTTGTTCCAAGACTAGTAGGATCTAATGGGGTCTATTAGATCTATGCTTTAATGTCTTTAGTCCACTAAGATCTCATCAGACTCCCAGCAACTTAATTCATCTTAATTCCACTTGAATTCAACATGAGATTCTATTAGATCACCATAGATCACTGGTTGCTGAAACTCCCATGAGATCACCAGTTTTGCTGAGTAAGTCTTATTAAATCACCATTTATTGGTTGATCACCATATACTTGTTGGTTCAAATCTGTTAAAATAACATGAAATCCGATTAAAAAAAACAACTTTCCTTGGTTAAACCCCATGAAGTCCCAACCACTTTTTTTCACCACTTCCAGCCGCCTCTCCGTTGTCTCCCGCACCCGCAACTGTCGCAGTTCCAGTGCCGCCGCACCGGTCACGCAGCCGCCATCCGAGTCGTCGGAAAGCGCAGTATCCAAGGAGAGGTCCGTGGCGGCAATCTGGCTGCGATGTGCGAAATCTCACAGAAGTGGCATCGTTTGTTTGATGCATTTGGGTTTGTCTTGAAATAGTCTACGCCTAAACTTTTGAAACCCAATGGTTTTGCTGATCATCCCTATACTAAATGGCTATAATTGGGGATATACGATGTTTTCAGACAAACCCATTTTAGCCCTCCAGTGGATGCATAAATCCTCTAAAACATGCACATGACCCCAATAGAAAATGCTACCTCGAGCCATTTTCATGGCTACTTTGAGGGTCAAGGAAGAGATAATCTATCGAGCTTTTTATGGCTGGTCATATGGTATCCAGTCTGCATCAAAGATCTGGGAAACAGGTAATGTGACGGATGCTGTGGGAAAAAATAATGCAATCACAGGGCCTTGAAGTTTCAATCAATGAACAAAGATGAAAACCGGGGGATTGAAATAAGCAATTTATTTAATTAATTAATATCCATGTACAGTATAAATATTACATCTAAGTCTATATATAATATATATGTAAATGTACTGTAGATAGTGTAAAGCAACAAACATGGGATCTGAATGGGATTCCCCTGTAGTTTCTGAAGATTTACCGAACTTGGCCATCTCAAGAATCGAGTTCGGACAAATTGTTGACAATGAGCAACAACAACTTCTGGGTGCAGTTCCGCCAATCAGTGGGTTTGGACTCTATCCCAAGCTATGGAAGTTGTTAATGTCAACCCCTGATCAATAAACCATAGTTGGTTAATTAGGGGGATAATCCCCCAATAGTCATAACCTAGCGCTTAAATGGTACCACCCCAATTAAACAGCCTAGGGGGTTTTTAATCAGGGGTTGACATTGCCATACTGGCCATACTTATACCATGTGATACCCATCAAGAATTCCAGCTGCACCCCAAGAAGGAGAATATCGCTAGCCAGAAGGCTGCAAAGGAATCTCATCAATTCTTGGATGCAACATGCAAGCAGCTACATTGAGATCTGTAACAACTGGCTTTTGGTCATTAGGACATGGTAGGGGTAGCAAATATAAAGCCTTCATATGGGAAACCAAATCACAAGCGACCCCCAACTTTGGTTTGCAAAAAAGATTCCAAATGGTAGGTTTACTATTCGGTTTGTCACATTGTTCTTTATTCTGGTGACAGGGAAACAGCGTGCTTGGCTCCCGCTTGTATAATTCAAGTTGCCAGGGCCGGAAAAATGGCGAACTGGAGTAGTTTCCAACAAGCCATGGCGATCGCTTTGTGCGCAAGCAGAGAGTGCTTTGGAAAGACCATTGTTTCGGAGCCAAAAGCAACAGCCACCCGAATTGATCATGATATTTTGATGGACGATTCATACAAAAAAACTGGGAGAAGTATACGCAACACGATGATTTTCACCTGGCAAGGTGATCACTATGGATGGATATCCATGGATTTATGAAACCAAGGGCGGCCAACAGAGACAGAAACGATGACACAACATGAATAGAAACATAGACATAGAGTTACATACAATAAAGGATCATTGACATCTATGAAGTGCCAAGTGGCTTTGCTTCAAAACCCATATCTATAAATGGATCATTATTACATATTATTACTGTATACAAGTATGCTATGGCCAAACGACGTCCAAAAATCATCCGCGGGTAGATGGATAAAGAGACTGCAACACTGCATTCTATAATAGCTGTCTGCCCAAATAGTGTTATTTGTTTTACATCACCTGTTCCAATAAGATCAACAAGCAACGTGAAGTTGCGAGCCGCGATTACACGGCATTGCCCTCTTTCTATTTCTTGCTTTATCACTTTGCCAAACCACGTTATAAGTTCGAAGCGACTGTGCTTTGCAAAACATGTGCATCTTTCCTGACTGTGGCTGCCAAAGATTGAACAACACTTAGCAATTTGGCTCAAACTCATTGACCCCGATTTTGCGATGGTTTCGTGTTTAGATATAGCTGTGAAGATTTGTTACCAAGATATACCAACATTACAAAACGACTACAATGTGGGGCCCCCAAGATAGCTAAGTTGGTTTATAACTCCAATAACTATGGTTTATTATACTTATAACTATAGTTTATAGGGATTATACACCAACGTTTTGTACTCTCTGGTAATTTCACATAGCTATATATAGATGGCCCATTTCGATGATCTGCCCGCTGGTGGGTGATTCCCAGCCTCATCGCCTTTGGGCCCAGTGAGCCAGCCTGGAACGGACGACTTCAGCACAAGTGGGACGTGCATGGAACCAATACAAGAATTGGTTATGACTGAACATGGTGAATCAGATTGAATCAGGCACATGGCTTGACATAGCCAGGGCATATTGGCACAATTTGAATCTTGACGCTTGGAAGCATCGGGTGGATTGAATTGGAAAATGGCCTGCCATGGTGGAGCTTTATTAAATAGAACTGCTTTTTCTTTGGAAAGTTGAACATACTGAAAACATGGTCACAGCGCCCGCAGGAACGCTGTACTGTTTGCGATTTCAAAATGTAGTTTTTAATCTTTCATTGACCAAATTTCACAAAAACCCAGCATTTTTTAGACTTCTCAGGAAAAGTGAGTGATATCCACATGTGCAAAAATGTGGAGCTGCGCGCCCAAAATCAAGGTTTTCAGCAGAATTCAGTGGGTTTTCCCATGTATTTTCAAGTTCCTTCAACACCTCGCTCAAAAAAAAAGTTTGTTTTATCTTCCATGTCGTTGGTCTTTGCACAGCTTTCCCAGGCTGGAGAACACATGGCCCTCATTGANCCATTGTCCACGCCACAGGTACTTCCACAGCGCAGCTTCTTTGACTTTCCCTTTGGAAGTCGTGGTCCATTGATTTGGCACACTTTTCTTTACATGGTGGAAGTGGATGTTACAACGTAGCAGGAACGTCTTAGATGTTAGTGGAAGTGGATGTTACAACGTAGCAGGAACGTCTTAGATGTTAGTGGAAGTAGATGTTACAACGTATCAGGAACGTCTTAGATGTTAGTGGAAGTGGATGTTACAACGTAGCAGGAACGTCTTAGATGTTAGTGGAAGTAGATGTTACAACGTATCAGAAACGTCTTAGATGTTAGTGGAAGTGGATGTTACAACGTAGCAGGAACGTCTTAGATGTTAGTGGAAGTAGATGTTGCAACGTAGCAGGAACGTCTTGGATGTTAATGGAAGAAGATGTTATAACGTATCAGGAACGTTTTGGATGTTAGTGGAAGAAGGTGTTACAACGTAGCACAGCGTAGCCTGTTCCATGTGACGCAAAAGAACATGACGTTATCATCCCCACCCCACCCCACCCCAACCCCACCCCAGGGTCAGCGATACGAACAGGTATGTTCTAAAAGTGAGGAACGCGTGGCGCCATGGGTACCTGGAGGATGATCCCACTTTGTAAGTGCTTAATGGCCTCATAACCATAGTTAAATTATGTTATACTCCATTTATAGATGGGATAACTCACGTAGGGGACTTTCTAACTAGGGTTATTAACCACTTACTGAGTGGGATGATCCTGCAAGTAGCTAACAATCCACAGTCACTGCAGAGTACTCATCAGGATAAATCGGCCATGGTCCAAAAAACACTTTGCCCTCCCAACATGTCTTTGGGGCAGCTCCGAGTACATCAATCCACCAAAATCCCATGCACCACTTCACCAGAAACCTCTCAAGATGTCCATGTTAATTCATGATTTATGGTTGTAGGGTTGCTCAAAAAGATCTCAAACATGAAAACCACTCGCCGTTGACGCACCCCCCAGTTGAAAATCCCGCCTGACCGGAGCCATTGCCAGCCACACCTGACCAGATTCTGGGTGAAGCCTCATATGGTGGTTTCCTAAAATGGGGGTACCCAAAAATGGATGGTTTATAATGGAAAATCCTATTAAAATGGATGATTTGGGGGTACCCTTATTTTAGGAAACCTCCAACAACTACAGTATGGTTTTCTTGCAATGATCGTCCCCCGATTCAAATATGATGAATTAAAGCAAGCTTCACTGGGAAAAATTGGTGGTCTCCAATTCGTGTAGGGATCATCCAGTTGGCCTTGATAGGAACCCATTCCAACTAGGAAGTTTGGTGTTCAAAGCCTCAAAACATGCCATTGGCTTATTGAAAGTCTGTGTCAACTAAGCTTTGGTGTCTTTCTGGAACCTTTCTGGCAAAGAGACTGTGCAAACTGTTTGCAGCACAAAACGATGGTTGGGTGTGATGTGCATAGAAATCCATGTCGTTGTTGACATCTCCGTGTTCCAAACATATGTTCCCGGTTGGTCTCAACGCACGTCTGTTATTCTGTTGGACGAGTTGTTCTTCAATGAACATCTGTTTTCTCATACCCCTTGGATCCACTTGCTGTAATCCTTCGTCATCATTCTGGATGAATCACAATAATTCATCAACCTTAAAAGTTTGGCCACTTGGGAATATTACTGTACCACCCTTTTTAACCATCATTGCAGTGACATCGTTGTGAAAAATGTATCCGGAATCAGCATCAGTTTGTCGTCATCAAGATGTGCTCCTTGGCCAGCCTTTGATGCTGAGTATCCTCAGCATGAAGTAAAGTGCATGAGAAAACAAGTTCTGAGTAATCTACAACCAATAGAATTGCCTTAATTGCATTTAATTGCACTAAACTACCCTTCACATTTTTTGCATTGCTGACGGTTAATATCTGTGCTGGTGAATCCCCCATATCTTCCAGCCGCTTGACTCGTCCCAGGAGTCATCTCTTTTTCTTCCACGCTGACCGAAGCTTTTCGCCCACCTGGGGAGTGATTGGCATTAAACGCGGACCATTTGGTTTCAAACCAATGGATTCTAGAGGTATACAACCATTTTCAGACAAACAGAATAGTAAAATGGTAATAAATGGTACCCTCTGGTAAACGTTTACATAACTATATGGAAAATCATCATCTTTAAGAGGTAAATCATCCATAAATGGGCCATGTTCCATGGTTATGTTAGTTTACCAGAGGGTAAATAGAGAATGGGCAATCAAGAAAACATGATATTAAGTGAGGGTTATCCCGTAGAATCCCTCGGTTTGGAACATTCGGATAGTCTCAAATTCGGAAACAGAATCAACATGCATCAATAATGTAACAGTTTTGCAGGAGGTTCCAGGAAAATACCATGAGCAAACACACATGGGAAGTGAGACTGAGAAATAAAATGAACATTGAAGTAATTTATGAGAATTGTGCATACCATTGCCAAATTAACTCGTGAACCGAAAAATCACTTACTCAGATGGGACGATAAATCCCCATTTTGTTGGCTGGTTTCCCTTGTTTTTTTCACAAACATTTTCCTCACTACTCTTCATTGGATGGGTGAACCCATATGGTGAATCATTGCCAATCTTAGATACCTTACAAAAAAATAGATTTTTAGTTGATTAGTAGATATTCCCATTCATAGTAAAAGACTAAAGTACTAAAGTATCTAGCCAAGGTTGGGGATGGATTATCACAAATATGGATTAATCATTCAATGGAATTTCGATGGATGGATTATCAACTATTATCAACTATTGATTGTCAATTAGGCAACGCTGATCAAGATTATCAATAAATATCAATATACAATCTAATTCAATAGATTGATGATAAACTATTCTCCTGAACAAATCCACTAATTATTCAGTGATTTAGTTGATTGTAGTTGATTAATCTCACTGTGGGACTAGGATGGCGGCATGTCCCTCGGCGACGTGTGGCCGAAAGGCCTCCATCACTTGTTTGTAGGAGCTCGCAAATTTCAAGTTCACAGATGCGTGGAAAAGTCAAGTCTTGGATGCGAGATGTCCACTCCAAAGTGCGGCCTGCTCCATATCGAAGTTGGTGAAGTCCGGGAGGGCCCCTCCACGGGGCAATCCAAACAAAAGCGGAAGGAGTTCATACGAACACCACCGGTGTGACTCGCTGGCGGCTCTCTGTAGTCAACATCGGCCTCTGCGATGGGCGGATCCCCCATGCAACTATTCTCATGACCCCATTAACTATATATAGTTATTACTACCATATAAGCCATACTTATTGGAGTTATTTGCACCAACTTAGCTATCTTCGGAGCCCCACAACTGCTTCAGGCCCTGCGAAACGCACCTCGCGTCGCACTGCTTCGGTCACCCGGCGGAGCCGACGCCGCAGCGGCCACAGCCGCTGGCAGCGCCTGTGGCGGGACGAAGGCGGTCGATTGATGTAGATTTAAGACCTGTTCTGGCGGTTTTTATGGCGATTTTTAATGGTAAAATTGGTGATTTGGCTAACATTGGTGATTTAGCTAACAATGGTATAATGGTGATCCTCTTTAGCACGCCAATTTTTGGGATCTATATAATTTGATTTAGCTAAACACATCTGGGAACTTTATGGGAACAAATTCATTTATACAAGTGATCGAATGGGGTGTTCATGGGATCAAAGCAAGCACAATGGTCATTTCATGGGGATATGACTGGATGGAAATGAATCGAACATAAAAGTATTTGGAAGGGAACAACTTGCGAGTTTGTGGGATCTAACTCAAATAAATGATCATTTAAATTGGCTTCAACCAACAAACATTGGATGTTAACCAGCTAATAGGGGGTATATTTTTTTAAACCAACATACTCAAGGGATATGATGGGATACAAAGCAATTACATGCGGATATCGGCGGAATTCTATCATGGCAATTCATGGGAATATGTATTGAAACCAAATTCAAGCCAAGTTACGGTAATTTTATAATGGTTTACTGGGAGTCAATGAAATTTCACCAAGATATGAAGTCCTAATCCAAGTCTTGGAAGGTCTTGGGCCATCCTGCAGGGATATTGTTGGGATATAGAAGGGATATGCCATGGGCCTGGGATTTCCAAGGTGCCCCCAGTTTGTCAGTGAAGTTGCTTGAGAAAACTATAGGTGAAATGTTGGGCCCTAGAGATATCGGACCAATGTGTGTAAAACAAGCATGCCCGTTTACGAAACCATGGGAAACCAAAAGAAAAACATAGGAAAATGTGGATTGAATGGGATTTCCAGCTGATTTTATGATAGTTAAGTTGGCTTACAAGTTGGTCAACTAGGGTTAATGGGGGATATACCTATAGTTAAAGGGGGTTATAAACCAACTTATAACTGGGAGGCCTCACCTTTTGGGAACTGGAAAGAGTACAAAGGCGCCACTTCAATGGCCACTGCAGCCGGCAACTCCTTCCCCTTGCACGACTTCCTTTTTTGCGAAGTAACATTGAATTCACATCCTGGAATCTGCCCAAGGCCATCAATCTCAGTGACTCTCATAGGCATGTGTTGGGGTGGTCACATTCCCTCAGAAAATGATCTGCAATTAGTAACTACATATTCATATGTTACAGTACTTGAGTGGATGGTGTAAATCCAGATATCAATGCATTGGTTATCCAAACCTTTTTTCCCTTGCTCCGTCGTAATAAATAGCCTCACCATTTCTGGATAAAATCCCAACATCGTGCTGGTCAGAACCATCAAACAAACCATCTCACTTTCCTTACCTTTTTGTTTCCCAATATCTCCTAGTCCTGTTGCTACCTGGAGGATCATTCCAGACTCAGCAAGGCCTGACGCTGGGTCTTGAACCAAGCGCCAATCTTAGAAACCCCGCAGCAAAAACAAGAACATAGCTGCTGAGTATGAGCATCCAAACCCGACAAATTTGTAGGGTTTGGGATAGAAATCTGGTTTTCACCGTGACATGGACAAAAACCTCGGATTTTGGGGTAAAAACCTGTGCTTTTTCTCAAACGTCCGATTCCTCCAGGCACAAGCCTAACGCAAACTACCAAGTTGAAAACTCATCCTTAAAATCATGCAATTGAATCCGGACACGATGATCTAAGATTTTCAGACTGATTTGCTTCCGTTGTCAACCTCCCAGGTTGGTTTTTGGTGGGTCTGTTCAGGGAAAAGTCGGGTTGGCGATTTTGACCTCCGGCAACCCGTGACGAACCCCCTAAACAAGAAAAACAATGTTCAACCGCCCCTTTCCCAGCAGCTCACCTCCAACTCTGTAGCGCTGCCTGTTGCCGTTGATCGGGCCATTCCAGCTCCTGTCCATGACATGGCTTTGCACAAAACATTTGGGAAGGAAACTCGCCTGTCCTTGGTTGTGAACATCATGTTCCCAACATAAGCTCCTGCACTAGGATTGACAAACAATGACGGTATCCCTGCATTTTTTTGATGCTTCAAAACTTGTTCCGATGAACAGCTTCAAGCATCCGGATATGACCTTAAGACTCACCAGGGCCTTTGATTGGGGTCACTGGAGGGGTCACTCAGGTGAGGAATTGTTGAGAATTCCTATAGATAGACGTTTTGTTGCTTTAAATTACTGGAGGTAACCAAAATCTATGTGGTTTTAAATATTCACCTGAATGTAGGCTCATAATTTATCAATATCATGCAATATCCCCGTTATTGAGGACGCGACGTAAATTCAATAAAGGGATTTTGGTTGTCAAAATGTGATTGACAGGATTGGATATTCGGATTTCATTTTCAAGCCTATATAAACCACAAATAAGATGTGAATCCTGGGTTTCTCTTCATACGTTAGGCAGTTTTTGGAGGCAATTTAGACGCATCTCCGTCCTTCACTGCCATGGTGTTTTCCCATCCGGCAGCCATGTTTTTGCCATCGGTGCTTGAGCAGCAGGCAGCAGGCAGCAGGCAGCTGGCAAAAGCGAGCAGGCAGCAGCAGCAGCAGCAGCAGTAGCAGCAGGAGCAGGAGGTGCATGTCAGCAGCAACAGCAGCAGCAGCAGCAGGCAGCAGGCAGCTGGCAAAAGCTAGCAGGCAGCAGCAGGCAGCAGGCAGCAGGCAGCGGCAAAAGCTAGCAGGCAGCAGCAGCAGCAGCAGGAGCAGGGTCCGCAGCAGCAGTAGCAGCAGCAGTAGCAGCAGCACTATATATATTTTTTTTCTAGGATTTCAGAAGTGACGTTAGGCATCTTCATGCTTCTTGTCGTGCATGTCAGCAGCAACAGCGGCAGCGGCAAAAGCTAGCAGGCAGCAGCAGCAGGCAGCAGGCAGCAGGCAGCTGGCAAACGCTAGCAGGCAGCAGCAGCAACAGCGGCAGCGGCAAAAGCTAGGAGATGCATCATCCAAAGATGGCCATGTTTTTTTGGGTACATAGTGGGACATAGTGGGGACCCTCACACGTGGCTTAGTTGGCGATTCACTATCTCNCGAACCCATCCCATCATGCAGGATCGTTTCGGCCGAGGATCTCATAGTGACCAGGACCACAAGACTCATCAGCCCTATAGAAACCGAAGTCCACCGTGCAGCACAAGATTCCGGGGTCGGCGGCAGGGGCGGCAGCCCTTATAAACCACAAAGAAGATGTGAATCCTGGGTTTCTCTTCATGTTTGAGTACCAAAATGAGTGTGTCATGTGTCCAAAAATGGTGTATACCCCCCAAATAGCCATTTCAACAGGGATAATGATGATTTACCAGTGGATTTCGATGGACCCAAATTTTCAAACAAAACCCAAATCTCAGATTGTTGATCCGTATATCGCCATGAAATGCAGAAAAGTCACCATCTTTGTTGGCTAAACCACCATTGTTACCAATATTTTGTTTTGGGATCCGAGAAACAGGACTTCCCACAGTGGGTCCCCCCTCGGGGCGCTGTCCCAGGGGTCCTGCCGGAAGACGTTGGCTTCCTTCGGCCATTGAAAGCCCAGGTTCGTCAGCTGGCGTCGCGCCTAAATGGCGCCGGCAGCGGAATTGAACATGAGAACCTACCGTTTTTTTTGGGGGGTAACCCCCAAACATATTAAAAAATTGAATCCTCCAGTACTAAAACAATCTACAAGTTATTCTAAAGTGGTGATAGTGATAATTTACTGAGTAGCACTATAGACATGTTGGAGGATGTAAGATGTTTGATTGATATGTATGCAAGTTTTGCGAGTTTTCATCTTAGTGTGGCAGTGCAAAGTTTCGTGGTGCTTGTGGTATGTATTTGGTGCTGCTAGCAAGCTGACTCCTATGAAAATATTGGCCCCCTTCCGGCCTCTACTTAGATCTTATATGCGCCATGGAGTTAGTTGAGTGGTTTGTAAAGCCGTTACCGCTGGGTATACAATGGATTATATAATTACTAATTATACATATTAGGAGCCAGCCAGTTACGATCACTAGTTGACTAACTAACTAACCATGGCCCCAATGGTTCTTTCAATAGGGAAAATAAGATGTTAAGGATTTTGGGGTAAGAGTCACATTTTTAGACAAACCTATCGATACTTAGACAATACCAATTGAAATACCAAGACCCGAGCTCTTCAATACTTGGGTGTACAAGCAAGAGGTTACCTTTATGGCTATGGGCTATGGCTATGGCCCATGGTGAAATAAGCCCCATAAGTTGGGACTGGAACCGCACGAAACCAAGTACCCTCGTGCAAACGTTAAGATGTAGTGTGTACCCAGTAGATCATGGAAACCAATGGGAAACCATGGGTTTTCATGGTTTTTCCATATCTTTCTGCTTGCTCTAGGGTAGTATTTACGATGATGTCTGCCACTGCCACCCGCTCCACCCGCTTCGACCTCAGTTGGGAGCTGATCCCAGAGATGATTCGTGAAGAAGACCAGGCTGTATCTTTCAGGCCCCTGCCAGTCCTGTGACGATCCAAAGATAGGGAAGACTATTGTTTGACGATCCGATCAATAGGTGATTCCTATAGTTGTAAACATGAACATATAAACATATTATCAAGTTATCTGTGTTACTTTGTGCTATCGTTTTTGCTTGCAATTGATTGCCCAACACAAATGGGACTACATGTTGTGATGTTCGAAATAGACTCGAAACAGGATTGTCTACATATTAAACAAAGGCAAAATCATACCCATCGTTAAAATTGTCTGTCCCATTTATGTGCGCGTATGTTTGTTTTTTAATGTATATAATTACTCTATGTTGTCTGTATTTAATACATCATGTTGTGCTGACATTGTATCATCCTCTATGTTTTGGGGTACAGTAAATGCCTGTCGCAAAAAGAGGCTGGACAGTCCGGAGGATCAAGATCTTGGATGGATCACACGTGGCCAAGCGTGACTTGCCGTGACACTTGATTTGAGCAGTCTTGACTAAAACCGTGCGAGTCCTTGAGAGTAGCTACTTATTATATAATGTTTTTTTTCTCCCTGCATAGCGATGTTTATCCAACTCAATTGAACCGCACACACAGGTTTTCTCTCCACAGTTCATAAGTCCAAAAAAATGCTGACTTCACAAAGGCAATTTCAAGGTATCCCAAAAAATCCCAAAGTTGGGTCGACACCCCCCCGAGTTCAGCCAGAACCCCTCCTCTGTCAAGTGAAACTCTCGGCCGTCGAAAGCAATCCAGGTGTTCTGCACATTGACCAAACCTGCCAGTGCCAGCATCTCAATGGATCTTTTGGAAAAGGTGCTAATTACAACTTTCCCAAGGGGAAGACATCGGTGAATATTTGTGACTCATCGTTTCATCCATCATTGTTTGTCATTGCAGTCCCTTTGTCATGTTCTTTTCTCTTGTCTACCACCAATGGGGGCTGCTTAACCCCAAAAAATCACTCTTCACTCAACTCTTGCTAAATTCACTGGATTGGTTAATGGAACAATGCTCCGTCACCGTTTCGACAACTGACCCTCCCACCCTCCTAGCACAGCAGTATTTTAAACACGGTTGCCTGTCAGAGTCGCAGGGTGACAGTC
>BGPT01002091.1:8768-19402 GCA_003297045.1 Symbiodinium sp. clade C Y103 | reverse complement strand
CCTAGCACAGCAGTATTTTAAACACGGTTGCCTGTCAGAGTCGCAGGGTGACAGTCTCACAGTACTATCAGTGGCCTGACACTCACTGCAAGACATCCCACTTGACTCTGAGAGCAACCGTGTCCCACCTGCTTTAAGCGCTGGAGGAGGAACTCGAGTCAGACGTCTCTGGCTCGGACCCCGCTGGGGAAGCAAGTGCTGGCAAGCATACCTTGCACTGCCGCCCTGAAGGGATGCTTTTGTGGATGCTGTAGTTTGTGAGTCCCCGACCAAAGTACCAGCCACAGCGTGTGCGCCAGTGTCGTGGATGCAGTTCGTCCGACTTCACCGTCACCTGGTGCACCTTGCCGCCTGGGGCGGAGTTCGAAATGAACAATTTGTCCTGACTGGGCTGGCACACCACAGGTGTTGTCTCGACGATCATATCCTCAGAAATGGGGATGACCTTGTGTGGGTCCTCCAACACTGGTGTGGCTGACGCTGTCAATGCTCGCAGCTCGGTTTTGGCCGCTGCAATTGACGAGGCTAAAGATGCTTCGGTCGCCAGGCTGCACATGCTAGCAAGGGGGGAATCACGAATGTATTTGAGGAAGGCCGACGAGGTCCAACGTCCAAAGATCTGGATTCTCCATAGGTCCACTCCTGCAGAGGCTAGGTGGCACGCACCCGATGCCCTAGCGGAATGTCCCGTGTGCTTAGGAGCCCCATTTTCCCAATGAGTTGACAGACCTGCTTGTCTGGCCACTTCCGTAAACGTGTTCACCCATCCTTGCTTGGCTGGCTTGTCTCCCGACGGGGTTGGAAACAGCCATTTCTCTGTGTTGCCTGGAGCTGTGCTTGCAAATGCCACCTGTNCCATCCTTGCTTGGCTGGCTTGTCTCCCGACGGGGTTGGAAACAGCCATTTCTCTGTGTTGCCTGGAGCTGTGCTTGCAAATGCCACCTGTGCCGCCAATGAATGAAACGGGCACTTGGTTTGACAAGTGACTGCACAGGAACATGAGTGTGACCTCGACGTGCCCAACGCCATTAAATCAGTCTTTGAATTTGGCAGAAACCAGTCCGCCTGTTTCTTGGACCAATCCAACCGGATGTGGGACACCTTGGCATGGCTGGCTTCGATTTCACGAAGTAGCCACCACGAGGCCACTAAGCAAGCGCGTCCTGGGGCCGTAGGACCCTTGGAATCAAACGCCTCCTTGACCCTGATGGCTGCCATGACGTCAAGCTTCAGCGGCTCGGCCTGCTTGGACGGACCCAGGTCTCGCTTGGCTGACCTGATTGCCATCCTGCTAGCCTGTCTCAGCTGGTCGGTCCACGGAAGACCTTCCTGAATATGCTTGCGCTTGGCAGCTTCTAGGTAGTTTGCCGCTGACCGATAGTTCGCGGCTTTGAGGACTCCCATCACCGTAAAGATGAGTCTGGGATTCAACTCAAAGGGGTTCGAAAAGCTTGCTTGTGAAGCCAATCTTGCCCAGGTGGTCTGCAGCGACCGCATTGATGCTCTGGAAGACTGAGCGTCTGCCTCGGCTAACAAAGCTGATGCACAATCGTCACCGGCTCGTTTTGCCAATTTCAACGCTCTGTCTAATGAGCCTCTTGCGTACTCCCTGGGGCCTGAGTAGGCCTGCTGCTCTAAGACAGCTGGCTGCTCATCCGCCCTGGGACCCATTGCAAACCCTTCGCTCAGGGCTTTACGTTTTGCCGGCTGGGCTACCTCCTGCATGTGAAGAGGCCGCCCTGGCCGGCTGGGGCCTTTACCGACTACGTTCTTGAGCTTGACCATGCTGCCGAACGTCCATCTTGACACGGCCACTACCCCTCACTGTCCCCCTCCAGAGCCCCGTCTCACTCAGGGGAGCACTTTTTCCTCAGACGATTTTCCAAAAGCTATCGTCGAGGGATGGGCATTGGTCTTTTACCGCCGCCCCTAAAAACGGAAACGGAGGCGGATGCGGAGCAAAGAGTCTGCTCAACGCGTCGGCAGCTACATTGGTGATGCCCGGGACGTGCTCCAGCTCTCCAATGCTGTAGTTGCCACCCGCCACGTCCAATGCCACTTCACGGGCGATGGTAGCCAGTGCCCCCGACTGTGACGTCAGCTTCAGCAGCATCCTCAGTGCGCCCACGTTGTCCGACTTGATTCGGACCGCAAGGAACTTTGGGCACCGAGGTAGCCACAGTCTGAGTGCCACCAGCAGCGCAAGGGCCTCCCACGCAGTGTTGAAGGCAGGGTCCCCCTTCTGCGCTTTGAACTTCTCCAGGAGCTCCGGTGACAAAGGGCTGGAGAACCACCTCTTGGGCATCCCATTGTGGTAAAGGATGCCTCCTATGCCCCAAAGGCAAGCATCTGTGATGATCTCCCAGCCTTCGTCCTCCTGGTCCACGTTGAATCTTCGACGCAGCTTGCCGTGCTCGTTGAGGAGAAGCGCTTTTATCCAGTGCAGGCAGTGGGTGGATCAACTTTCCACCGGTCCTCGACGACGAGCGTCTCGTCCCAGTGTCATTCGTGGACCCCTTCGAGAGAGCTGCCCAAAGAGGCGCCAGAAAGGGGCGCAGCACCGGGACCAAGCCCGCCACAAAGGCCATGCCTCCCGCAAACGAGCGCAGCTGCTTCGTGCCCACTACGGGGGCCTTCAACATTCTATCCACTTCCGCCAGGAGCTTTTCGGTTTTCTCTTCCGGGATGGTGACTTGCACAAACCGTCCCTCTTCGTCCTCGCCAGCTTGAATCTCGGCCCCTATCCACCTAACTGTCTGGCCTGCAGAGGCTTTCGACAGCTTGAGCGGAAAGCCGAAGATCCTTGTGCACAGCAAGGTCAGCGAGAGCAGGTGCGCCGCGTCGTCGCCCTCTCCAGGAATGCTGAACAGCGGGTCGTCCACGTAGATCTGGGCTCGACATTCCGGCACCGTTGCAGCCAGGATTCGGCCTACCGGCTGCCGCAAATCGACCCCATATGGTGGGCGAAGATCTCGATCCGAACACCAGCACGTTGTAGATAACATAGGCTTTGACGCCCGGTTCCAAGTCCGCTGCTGCCACCGTGAATCGGCGGTCCGCACCTGCAGGTACGTTGTGGAAAGCATCTTGGATGTCCACTGCTGCAAAGGTAACGGCCCCCTCTTCTCTGATGGCTCTGATTGCGTCTTGGACGGCGTCTAGCAACCTTGGAAGCATCACTCTTTCGGCTGGGTCGCATCGGTCATTGATGCCGCTCTCCCTGAGATCCCATATTATTCTTCTTGGGAGGCTCACCATGGTATTTCACCACCACCCCAAGTTTATTGAGAGCTGGCTCAATACCCAGGTTTGCCTTGGCCTCGTCTAGGCTTGCGATTACTTCGCAAAAGCCCTTCGACTCGGCCTGGCGCACCAAATTGCAGAGGTCTTCCTGCTCTTCCGTGGCTGACGGCCAGTTGGACCAATCGTCCATAGAACTGTGGAGCTCGGCCAGGTCTTCCGCGTCCGCAGGAGTCGCTGTGATTCTGGGGAACACGCCATGGCATGGAATGCTCTCGTCGAAACCCAGCGGTGCTCCTCTAAGCACCCAGGTGGCAAGTGTCTTAGCATCTGGATCATCAGACATGTCGCCCCATCCCCAAATCAGCTGAGCATCGAGTGGAGAGTCCGCTCTTGCTGTTCGCTGTGGAGGAGGGTTCTCCGGTTTCAACAGCTTCGACACTGCCCCTTTTATCTCGGTGATGGCGTTGGCATCCATCTCTTGGACAACGGCTTGTCCATCGAGGATGTCCTGGGCTGTCTTTTCCAGAGCTGGGTATTTTACTAGGGCATTCTCCAGGAGTTCTCTCAAGCAGCTGCCTAGCTCCTTGGACATTGGAAGTCTCTCGATAGCTTTGGCTGGCTGCCTCATGCCTCCTAGAGCCGCCTCTTCCTCCAGCTCTTTCTGTGTTGGCCCGGAACCCGGGCCTTTGTATGAAGCTCAGGGCATCTCCTGGTCCCGGAGCTCACGACGTTTCATCGCTCGCTCCATGTTGACCTTAGAGATGGCATCTGCGATTTCTTTGCAAAACTCCGAGGGGTAGTTCCCCAACGCCTTGGATGCATACTCCTCAGTGCCATCGGAGCGCTTCCTTCGGCGTTGTGCCACCCTCTCATGAGCTGCTGAGTACTCGTTGCCCTTGGCGTCCACAAACTTCTTGACCTCGTGGTTGCACCGCTGTCCGTTCAACTTGCGGAAGTCGATTCTGTATGACATCAGCCGTGTTGGCTTCTTGGCCTCACAGCCGACGCGACATTGATCGAAGTCCGCATTGCGAACGCTCTTCAGATCTGCAATGGCCGCGAACCAAGGCGTGCTGAAGATGGACACCGGATTGAGAGGTTCCGGGTTTTCGACTCCAAATGGGACGTAGGTCTTGTGGGCCCTCTTCATGACTTGTGCAGAGAACTCTGTGTGTTCATTCCCTTCCTTGAGTTGTTTTCTCTCGGAAGGACTGAGGCCCTTTTTGAGTCCCATCAACTCTGTCGGGGATCTCAGCGGCTTTGGACCTGGCTGAATCTCCCTCAGAGCGGAATAGGTCTCACACGGGGTCCCTAAGAACACAGCATCGTATACCTGCATCTCCACGTCCTCGAAGATGGCCTTTCTGACTGCCTGATCTAGTAAATCCGTGGGAAGGGGCTGGAGGATGTCACAAGAACAGACTGCCCATCCAAGTCGGGTGAGCTGGTCTGCCAAGTCCCCAGGACGCTGGGGCCCTGAGAACAGGTGTAGACATCGTGGCCTCTTACCCAGCTTGCTTGGATCTCGAGACCAACACCCGTACCGTTCACCTTGAAAGTTTCCCGGCTTGCTGTCCTCTTCACCTGTTCCTGAATCCCCTCTAGGCGGCACCGGTGGCGCCGCCTTCGAGGAGAGGAACTGGCTAGAGGCGCTGCTGCTCGCCGGCTTACTCTTCGGTGGGTCCTTAGGTTCAGGCGGTCTCTGAAACCTCGAACTCCTTTTCAAAGGGGAACGGCTCCGCTGTCGACCAGCTCCCTGTGAATCAGCTTTTGCGCCAGTGTCGGGTCGTCGGGGTGAAGAGGGTGGCGCCCCCTCGACTCCCCTCGGTTGCCCTCACTTGGGTTTCGTGCACCCTGTCGCCTGGTGCGGGCCCAAGCACAGGTTGCACTGATGAGATCGTCCATTGGTGCAGAATGACTGCGGCCTATCGGACTTCCCACATTTTCCAGCGTTCCAATTGGAACAGATCTCCACACCTCGTCGATTGTGGGTGAACACCTTGCCATCCTGCTTTGATTTGTCATCTGCTTCCTTCACTTTCTTGCGCTTCTTTCGGGCCGGAGTTGGCGCCGCCTCTGAGTCTGGTAAGACCCCAGCTTTGCCTCCCGGCCCCAGTGGCGCTGGAATAGATCTGGATTGCGCCAACCGCAGGGTGGCTGGTGTCACCACTTCTGTCTTTGGTCCAGAAAGCGTCCTCCTTGATGGCCTGGGCCATGACTGCACTCCAAGGTTCCGCTTCGGTGTAGCCGTGCTCCGGGTTGGAGTGGAGCTTCCTGCGAATCCTCTCGAACTGCTCTGACCTCATGTGGACATCTGCTGTGCACACAAGGTCCCAGCAATGCGGGCCGAACCGCAAGGCTAGTTGCCTTATGTGCTCAGCATATGCGTCCATACGCTCCGCAGAGATGGTCTCAAGCAGCANCCGAACCGCAAGGCTAGTTGCCTTATGTGCTCAGCATATGCGTCCATACGCTCCGCAGAGATGGTCTCAAGCAGCAAGAATGTTGTTCGCACACACCGAAAGATGTGGTACCAGGAGTCATAGTCCGGTGGCCCCGGCATCTCTTTTCGTTGACACTCACCCTGACTGTTCAGGGAAATGGCTTGAAAAGTGAGACGCCTTAATAGGCGAAGTCCGTTGGGACCGAAGACGGCGAAGTCGATGTACGGAACGGACTTGGATCGAACTAACTGGTGGACGCCAGCCAATTGGTCGGATGTTGGGTCCGACTCCTGGCTAGGGACATCCCCATATTTCGTTCGATATCCCTCGTACATGCGGTTTACCGCCTCCACCCCAAGTGGTTCGATCTCCGCGTCTAGCGTCTGATCTACCACGGCGCTCATCTTGAGTTTCCTCGAAGGAGATGAGCTTGCCAGAGCCGCTGGCGTTGGTGCCGTAACGGCTGGCGCTGGAGGACCAAGATTCCCAGGCGTGTCTGGGGCCACACCTAGCCTCCGGAAGCATACCCTGCGGAAGATCTCAATCCGGGCCAGATCGATGGCGGTGAGATCCCTGTCGGGTTGCACTCCGTCCGAACCAGCAGGCCCCTTGCCCTTTGTGCGGCCCACGGTAGTGTCCCACACCATCCTTGGCACAAAGATGATGTCTCGGATCTTGGCCGGTGACCCCAGGGCCGCATTGAGACTGGTCCTAACATCGCCTGGTACCCCAGCCCAGTCGTACGCTGCGTCAAGCGTTTCGATCTGGTTGAGTTCTTCGGCGGATGGCTCCATGGATCACGGGGCCCTCCTCAAGGGGTCTGACGCTCCCTGCTCGGGTGGCCCCTTGCTGGGAGGTCTCGCTCCCTCTGGGTAGGGTTGGCAATTGCTTGAGCTGGTGGTTCCGGTAGTTCGACCAGGCTATGGCGATCCTTCAACAGTTTCAGATGAACCTCAGCGCCCGTTGGACCACCCCCGCCCAGCCGGTTCCCTGGACCCCCCTAGCCCCCGCAGGCTTCGGATGCGGTCGCCGGAGACACAGCCAGACCACACCACCCCCTAGGAGAAATCCACTGACAAGCGCCGCCAAGAGCAGCGCCGCCAACAAGAAATCCCCTTCGGAGGCAGATGCGATCCCGCCTTCCAGCTGCGCACCCATGCGAGTTTGTCCCACCTGCAGCTGTAAAGCAGGATGGAACTTGAGCCAAAATGGCGTACGGCCATAGGCTCTGACCCACCCTCCCAACCTAAACTCAACTACGACAGCATTGTTACCACAACAACTACAGGAAACCATGATTTTTACCATCAATTTTGGGGGTTTGCTGTAAATTTTCCCATAAACCAATCCAATGACAAATGTGTCCCAATGTCGGAGATTCCAGGCATCCGTTAAACTTTTTAAAGGAATATGTAATCTGTTGCCAGTCCTGGTTCACCATGGTCTTGTATTTTCACTTCTTCAAACAGACTAAAAAAAAAGGTTTCGTGAATGAATCATTTGGGTTTGTCTGAAAATAGGGTATATCCCCAATTATAGCCATTTAATAGGGAACATGATCAGCAAAACCATTGGGAACAATGGGGTACCCTATTTTAAGACAAACCCATGTGGCTTCATCATGTTTACTCCCTTCAAACAGAAACCAAAAAGAAGTCCCCATCTTGGCTCCTCAACAATTTTGGTCAACTTCCGAGAGTCTTAGATCCTTTTTGGGTGTCTATCCGAGTTTGCCACAAGTGTTACTTCTATAGTGGCTATGTCTAAATCACAACTCTTATAGAATACCATGGGGTTCCCCGCCATTTACATTGAGCTTTCTGAAACGTCGAGCCGACGCGGCACATCAAAACGGATCGCTGCCGAGATGCTCCAACGGTTCTTCCGACAGTCGTGCAGCCACAGCTGTCCCTCCGAAAAATTTCCCAGGGCCTCGGCGGACGAACCCTTCACCACTGACGAAAGGTGTCAAGCCATGCGCCACACAAAAATGTCGTTCTTTTTTTCCGCAACCCCTCGAAAAGTATTGGAACGTGGAAACCATGCAATGTGTTGTTTGAAATATATAATACTGTCCAATGGATTTGTTTAAGCGAAAATCTACAGGAAACCATGGATTTTCCCCTTAAACATGGGGATTTCCTGTAAAATTTCCCTTCAACCAATCCATTGAACTGTGCAATCTCAAAAAAAAACATGGGACAGTTATGATTTTATGACGGGTTATCCCGAAACCCAACCACCTGGGGATGTTCCTCCAACAACTCATACAAGGTTGTGTCCCCCTGCTATGTTCGTCGGTTCATATACCCCATTAACTAGATAGATATATCTACCATAAGCAATCATATAAGCCATAGTTAACTTTAGTCAACCTAAGTGTTTCAACCAATCTATAATTATCGTTTGGGGGCGCCACCTTGTACCATTCGGATGTTTTGCGGTGCCTGGTAGCCTGACTGAAAATCCGGGGCCGAAGGGCAATCATGCGGCTGGGGCCTGCATCGTAGCCATCAGTATGCATACCTCAGGAGGCTGCGAGGAGGATCACCCCGGCGAATCGTACCTGGTTAGTAATCGGGGTCATGACTAACCCATTGATAAATGGCATAAGCCGCTTAGAGGACTTCATAACCAGGCTTCCTAATCACTTAGTGGGATGATCCTCCAACTTCGAAGCGGATTCGTTGAAGTCCAACTTGCTTGTGCAGTTGGAGAAACTTTTGTGGCTATAAGAATGGTGATAAGCTCCAAAAGCTGGGATCAAGCCCCAGGGCCACTTGGAACTGGAAGTCCGCCCCCAAGTACTGTGTTGACATAAATGGCCCGATGTTTCGTACCTGAAAATGGTGGACTTGCACACCCAATAAAAATGGCCATTGGAGGAAAATGATGGCCATGTTTTGTTTTAGTGTCTATCATCAAATGGGTACAATGGGTACCATCAAATTGGGTGTTACCCTCTGGTAAACAGCCACATAACTATGGACAATCACCATTTTTAATGGGAAATATCCACTATTTCTATGGCCATTTTCCATAGCTATGTTAGTTTAACAGTACTATGATTCATCAGCAAATCTACGGCCAAATCCAGGGGCCATGGCTACCGTCAACCCGAGGCCATGGACCACGTCGTAGTCTAGCAGTCTAAGAGTCTAAGAGCATTGGGTTTTGCTTTCCCATTTCAGACAGCTGGAAGGGATAATGTTGGACAATGTTGGACAATGAAGAAAACTGTGAAACTAAACGTGAATGAAAAACATGCTCCAAGGGAACATTCAACTTGGACTCTACAAGTTGAAATGATGGACAACGGAAGGAACACCCAAACCGAACGTAACAGTCGCAGCGCCAAATGATCCAAGACTCCATACTTGGTGTTCAAATTCACCTGGCAGAAATCATCATGGCACTTCGAAGCTGATGAATAACCCTGGTCACTCCTGAAGTTTCCCATGATATCATGGGTAATTGGGGCCTTGCAACATATTCCCCAAAATGCCACAATTCTATATAGATTTTTCACTTTGTTGGTTAAGTCCCGTTGAATGGCCATTCTGGTTAGCTAATACTAGTAGTACTAAATCCCATAAATCAAATCACCATGTTTTATGGTCAAATCATATGGAGACACCATTGAAGTGTTGCTTCAATCCTCAGGAAACCTCAGATCTTCACCATGAAAATTACGTTAAAATAGAACCATCACAAGTTTTTATTGGTGAAATCCCTTGAATGCACCATTTGTCACCAATCAATCACCATTGTCGCTGCTTAAACCCATTAAATCATATTGAATCACCAGATTTTCAGGGTGAAAGCCACACCTGTATGGATGTAAAGTGGAAGTCCGGACAGGCTTCGCGACATCCACGGCACAAGGCCAGTGTGAGGGCGGGATGCGCGCGCGTGGCTTTCGAAACCACAGGAGCACCTGGCGCTGCGGATGCGGATGCGGATGGGATGTTTAATGTTGTTAATTTTTGGTTTAATGTTTAGCTTATCAATGATGATCCAGTTGATTTAGCTTCTCCATTTTCTTCAATTTTCATCCAATCACCTAAATCAACTGAATCTCAATGGATCATCCTAAGCTTCTCCACAAGTTCAGCTCCGTTCCCCACCTCGAGCTCCCAACTTGTAGTCCGTGGTGAGACCCAAAGTGAAGCCCTGGCAACGGCCCATCTTAGGCATTGCCTGAGCCACCTGCCGGAGACTGGTGAAGCTGCGCTAGAGATGACCGCAAAATGCGATTGGAAAGATCCTGGGACTGACTTAGATGCACATGATTGCTTTGTTTTCTTGATATACAATGTATTGCATAGTATTGGATAATGTATTTGAGTCTTTGATTAGCGGAGAGTGTTTGTACAATGTATGTTTTAAATCATGCACTCAGATGATTGGGTACTAAATTCCTTGGACTTTCTTGGTTGAATTCCCATGACATCTCCATGAAAAAACCGCCGGCCCCGCCTTCCGACGGTTGCGGGGCATCCAGTTACGATGCTTGCGCAGCTCCGACAGCATCAAGTCCAGGTGCTTCTCTCCTGAAGCTTCGGCAGTCGCAACGCTGTCATCAAACATGGAGGCTTTGAAGGAGGAATTCCTGGTAAAATCACCTACAAATAACCTATAAACATTGGAAACTATGAAAACAATATGGGAAATACATATGGGAACACATAGGAAAATCATGGGAAAATCACCTAGAAATTGGTTTTGTTAGCCGTGACTGATTACTGGAGGGCAAACAAAGGGAACCACAAAGTGTTTGTTGCTTACATACTTCTAAATCTCTGGTTAAATCATCATTAAACCCAGATTTGTACTGTGTTTAAATCCCATATACCTAGATCCACCCGGAGGATGAAAAAAGTGCCGCAATCCATTGTGACTGAAATTTCCGCCGCAGCTCAAAAAAAAAGCCGCAGCTCAAAAAAA
>BGPT01002090.1:81488-107859 GCA_003297045.1 Symbiodinium sp. clade C Y103 | reverse complement strand
TGGACCCATTTCTAGGAGTTTTAGGTCAAAACAGTAGTTCTAGGGTAACTTCCGAAAACAACTATATTTTTCAAGGTGGTGGAGGTTCGAGGATATATAGCTCGATGACTGTCCCGTTTAAAATGACATGTCTGGTCGATTTCCCGGCTAGCCATGGTTGATTTGGCCCACAGGGTTCGTCTCAGTGTGGCTGGCTGAGGCTGGCTACATCATCGCATCCATGCTGACCTTCACCAGTGTTCTGTTCTTGTCCTTGCCTGTTGGCATCATCGGCATCTCGATTTCAGTCCTTGAAGATGCACCAAGTGGACACGGTGTATAAATTTTACATATTTAATACTATAAATGGTACCTGGAAAAAACGGGATCATGATCTTGAAGTAGAGAAATGTTCTAGATTTGTTGACCACGGCACAAGTCAGGAATAAGTGTGTGCATATATATATATATACAGAAATATATGTCTAGTCTATATATATATATATATTTATGTAATACATATAAGCTATAAGATATTACATGCTATGGCTCTGTTTTTGTGACGTAAATCCTTTCATGACATGTTGGAGGAGCTGTTCCATGTCATAGAGGTTTTGCGCTTGCCGCTTCTCCCCAGTGGATCTTCGGCCATCACCATGTGGTCTGAGGACACGAGTTTACGCGTTCTTGGCAAATACGTGGTCAGGTGCTTCAAAGCGGGACTAGAAAGAGATAGCCCACAACCCCGACGGTTTGTCATCATATTATGTATTGTCATATGTTGTCCCATATTGTCCGTGTGGAAAGGGCAGTTTTTGGTGTATACCTGTGGTAAACCCAGCTACCATGTAGGGATGGTTTATACCGCCAATAAGAATGGTGATTTTGGAGATGTTTTCTTATTGGGTTTACCATGGTTGACCACATTACCCTCCGCAAATACCACCTTGGGCGTTGGCTCGATGATTGGGATTTGACGCTAAGTCTGCTCTGAAACCGATGCGGAGCATGGAAATGGAACATGTCGTCGACATGTAAATTGCCTATGTCTCCGACGGATTTTCCATTTTATTTTGCTTTGAAAGAATAAGTAACTAAGTAGAGACACTTGGAATTTCGACTTGTGTATCAAAGAAAATTCAAAGAATATGTTTAGGGTAACCCCCAAATAGCAAACATGAATGTCCACTGTTTTTGTTGAGTCGGAGTTTAGCGTTTGTTTTTTGGGGGTGCTAAAAGCGACTGGAAACGGTGTTCGCCCGCTCCAGGTGTTGCTGAAGAATCGCATTCGTCGATGTATGCTGAAGTGGGGCTACAGCTCCAAGGCACGGAGATGTCACGACTAAGGACTAAGGAGACAGGTAAAAAATACGTGTAATGTGCGTAAAACAATAATAAACCACCCATTTGGGAATGGTACATACCAACTATTTATAGCGATTTTGGGGATGGTTTATTATTGTTTTACCCACATTAGATTGTTATATGGGTTTGTCTTAAAATGGGCTACCCTCTTAAAATGGTGTATACCCTCTAAAATGGCTGTTTGACTAGGAAAGTGATGATTAACCAATGGACTTAGAGGTACCCTATTTCAAGACAAACCCATATATTTATAGACATACTTATTCTTGTACGTGTAATCATAATTGCTTAATTATGTATGTTGATATATAATTCAATGAGATATTTTCAATTTGCTAACTTATTATCATGTAGAGTATATGATATTTCATGAATATTATCATTAATGCAATGTATACTTCGCTATGACCTGTATATATTTGTAATTTCCATCCGCAGATGATGCGGGGGGGTTCGCCTTGTCAGGACTTGCGCCTCCTGATCGAGTACGTGGATGTGAATTGTGATGGGATGCTGGCTTTGACGGAGTCTGGGCAAAAGCATATTGTGAGGACCATGTTTAGTTTGCGCCCATGTGTTTTTTTCCGCGCTCTGGGAATCTAAAATCTAAACATGTCATTGAAGCTGCACCATTTGTTGAAGATGTTGCGGATTATTCACGAGTAATTACTGTAGATGCCACATGAAATTATGTGAGGCCAGTTGGATTCCTGGAGGAATGAGGAAACATGATTTTGCTGGAAGAACAACAATGTTTTATTTCTTTCTTTAGATTCTACTTGTAGACCATACGACCAATCTAGCTTGTCATTTATCTTCTCAAGACATGATCGTACCGTTTTATGTACTGGTAGATAGAGTGTATGTACAACGTTGTAGGTAACCCAGGTACAGCATGGATGGATGGATGGATAGAAAGATAGATACACAGATACACAGATGCGCACATACAGACATCCATACATCCATACATGCATGCATACATACAAATGCATATTTGCAAATATACATATACACAAGCGTATGACAATGTCTCGAGCATAGCTGTGCTACCTATGTGTCACTTAGATAATGTAAATAATGCGAAACTTATACCAGACAGTGATAGATACTCGATACCCACATGACAGCAATCGGTCACAAGTACTTGTGGAATGGCTTTGCGTACGTATTTTTTGCGGAGAAATGGGCACAAGAGTAGTTTCTGTATGCTTCAAAGTATGAACATGCAGTCGGACAATTTGGGTCACCATCCCAATTAGTACCTGACAGACCATTGTGGTTCCAACCGGCTTCCGGGGATGAACCTGCGAGCTCAGGAGTTTCTGGAGTTGATGCGGCAGATGAGAATTGGAATATCCGCTCAGAGCCCCTTGACACTTTTGATACGAGGGGTGTGGGGGCAAACATATTTTCCAAGACCCTAAATTGGGTCACGCACAGATATGCTGAAGCAACTTCATGTGTACCGAGCACATGAAGATCAAGAAGTTTCCACAGGGGACTTCCCCGTCATAAAATAATTGCATATCTATTGCCATGTCTCACTTGTCATCAGCCATGGCAAAGATATACAACAACCAATCTGGAAGTCCCCAATCATGTTTGCTTCGCTCTTGAGAATTTATTGAGCATTGTCAGAAACCTTCGTGTATACTTTGAGAAGGGTTTTGTCATATGACTGGGTAGCCAAGCAAAACCCTGGGTTTCGTAAGGTGGCGTAAGCCACTGCTGCAAAATGCCATCCGTATCCTCCGGCGGAAGCGTTATCATGTCATGCCTTCTGGCGAAAGCAGTTCCTACGCATTTTAAGTCAGACGTATCAGCATAAGCTCTGGGTAAGTCATTTTATTTACATGCCCGCTGCGAAAGTCAAAATTGTGGTCGCGTAAGCATCGCGTAAGGTCTAGGCTCGGAATCTCATTTATTTTGGCAGAGCTCAATTGACATCGATAGTCACACAACCCCCTCTCAACCAACCATAATTTGTATCATGTGTATCCCTCTGGCTTCTTGGTTTACATCCCCTTGTTTGGTTCTTAGTGTTGTCCCCAGGTGCCATTGATTTGTTCATGGCCTTCGACGATGATTCTAATGGCTACATTGACTACGACGAGTTTTTGCGACAGATCTTTCCTGAGGAATACGTCAAGGACGCGGCGAGGATGTCAGGTTCGGGATCAAATGGATTCTAATGGGGGATTTCTGGGCGCAACTTTTAGAAGATCCAAGAGGTGGCTTCACTCACCATTCCTTCGGCAGTTGTGGAAGGGAATCTGAGGATGTCATCATTTTTCCGGCCCGGAGCCGTGAGGTTTGCAGATGAGAACTCTCTATTCTTTGGAATGCAATTCAGAATGATGCAGGTAGCGTTTCTATGCAAATGTGAATTGCTCAGCTGATATCCCCTCCAAGCCAAGCTAAAGAATCTGAAAGTCGTCAGCACATTCCTCAGGATATCTTTGCCCATTGGGCATTTCATGTGCCTGCTTTTTTTTTGCACCCCGGACCGGGGATGTTTCTGGACCTCTGCCGCTATTGAGATTGCTACTTCTCATCCCCCCTTTGCAGATCAGCTGTTTGAAATGTGTTGTTGACAGTAGTGGCTAGGCTCACAGATTTTATTTCCAAATGCAGTAGCTGGTTCCTATAGCCGTCCCCCTGGAAACCGATAGTCATCCGATATTCACATAGCTGGCATATCCGACCCCTTGCCCCTGTTCATCATCCCCCCAACGGTGAGATACTATAACTTTGTCTGAAACTGTGCACCCCCAACCCCAAAGGAATGTCAGATTGGTTTCCATCGGTTTCCCATAAAAATTCCAAGTGGCACTTTTGGGGCATTATCCAAATCAGCCCATTATATCTGGGCATGGGTTAACATGGTAAAATAGTAAAACCATGTGAAACCTATATCTCCATTACTTGGGGAGATAAATGAACCTCATCTACCACCTATTTTGATATTCAGCAGGGTACCAGGGTATCACCCATACCCACCATAGCCATCAAGGTTTTGATATGCACCTGGCATCTATAGCGCTGGTCGGACGTCCTCCGCAGGAGACGGTGGACAGCCAGATTCTCTATTCCTATGGGGAAAAACTTCCGCAGGCCAGGACAGTATCTAAAGATTACTGTATATGTATATATATGTGTGTGTGTGTGTTTCCTATCCAGGCTTGAGAATTTCCAGCGCATGTGATTTGGAGGTGCCAAACCCCTCTTGCTTATGAAAAGAACTTGAGACTCATGTTTGTTACTTCAACCCGCATGATTACCTCCGAAAAGTCAAATCTCAAACAAAAATCCCCCATACACCCCCATTTAAAATAGAAATATGGTGAGTATAATTTGATTGGTTTAAGGGTAAAGTTTAAGCGGAAAAACGGCCTTGAAATTTTGATGGGAAAGCCAGCAAGTTTCCGGTTACGTACAATTGTTCAATTATGTTTCACGGATTTTGATAGGATGCTCATAGACGTTCAATGATTTTCATATATAGATGTTCACAAGATGTTATTAGATGTTCATAGATTTTCCATGATTTTCCCTTTAGCCAATCCAATTAAAAAGTGAAAAAAAAACAGCATCCCACCAGGCACCGGTAACCCCTCCAGAGACCATTCTGGAGTCCCCGGAGATCATGCTGACGCCTGCGGAGTCCAGGTTGAGGCGGGTTCGCTGGGAGGTCGTTTGACACAGCAAAAATGTGAAAGAGTCGTGAGAAAACCTCTGAGAACTGGCTAATGATTGATTGATTGATTCATTCATTCATTCATTCATTCATTGGTTGATTGATTGATGTGTTCGTTCGCTGATTCATTCCTTCCTTCCTTCATTCATGTCATTCCTTTCTTCCCTTTCATTCATCGGTTCATTCACTCAGTCATTCTGAACTGATTCTGTCATGTCATGGAGCTCAGCTCATGTCATTGGCATCTCACAACCGTCTGCACACTGGTTGGTGCACCTCACAAACTCAATCTTTCATTGTTTCCGCATCTCACAGAAATTCTTGTAGGCAATTGATTTCTATAGTAAACGTGTGCAATTTTTCAAAACTTCCCCCCCCGGCACGGCTGAATACTATCTATATGTATATATAACTATATATACACATTTATACACACATATGCGTGTATTTGTGTGTGTGCATTCATTTATTTGTTTGTGTTTTATTTGTTTCACATTTGTGTGTGTGTATGTACATTTAGGGAGAGAGCGAGAGAGAAGGAGATTCTGAATCAGGCTCCTGCCCATTTCCATGTTGAAGGTAAATCTTGAGGCGAGTCAACTAGGTCCGAAGCTTCCAAAATTAGGGGAATGCCATGGAAGGCCACCCAGGGTCAAAAGTGTGCATGTTGGTGTGTCTACAAATGGGGATACCTGGGAAGTTTCAATATCTTTCTAAAACAAATGAGGAAAAACTATCAATTTATGATAATTTATGCATACACGCCCATGGAAACATTCTATTTTGATGAATTGTTCCACCTAAACCATAGATGTCGTTCCCACTGCCTGGTTGCCTGGCAACATGCTGTAATGCTGTCAAGGATTAATAGACCTGACTGATTGCTTAGTTGAACAGATTACTAGCTACTAGCTATATTTAGCTATGCAATTTATCTGTGGGCGACGGTTTAAGTGGGGTCATTTGCTCTTTGCATGGGCCCCTATGGCAAAGATAATTCGGGATTGGCATTGCCAAAGAGATCCAGCGGACTTTTGCAATTTGGGTATGGTGAAAGTGATTGACTCAAAAAGACATGGGTGGGCAAATGCTGAAAATGGCAAATGTGGTGGGTCAATGTCGGTCCACTGGGTCCCCAATTTCAAGCCAAATCCGTTTCAGGACATCATATGGTTCAGTGTCTGGGATGCTGAGCCCAAGGGAAGCTAGCGAAGTCGACGACAATGAAGTGCAGCACGAGAACTTCTAGGCGCCTTTGGGCAAGGTTTTGAATCAGCTGCTAGTCAGCTGACACATATTCTAACGTCATCTAACGTTTGCACATTGACATATAGAGTTTTACACATGAATATGCATCATGTTCATAGATATATGATATATGATACATTATGATACACGTTTCATGATATTTGATATGTGATATGTAGATAAGGTGCATGATTGGATGCACGCAAATAGGTATGAGGGCGCAGACAATCCACGGTAGACACTAAATCTTATGCATTCATATGTGTATTTAACATTATGCATTGTTTGTTCTACGTTTGTTGATGCACTTTTGAGAAGTGTTGAAGAGAACAGGACCTCCCAGTTCCAATGTGGATGCGATTGGGTGATGCCGCTCGAGCTGGCAATGTTAGGGATGTTTTGAAACTCACAACCCTCAATCCAGGGGTTGCATTTGTAGATCGTTCTCAATTTCCGGGCGCATAGCAACCATGGATTTCCCAGGCATTTTGGTAGTTTAGTGGAGGCATCATTGATGTCATAAACATCACCATTGTAGTCGTACCTGGATGTGCACCCCAGGAATCGACATTGGTATAGCATCCTGCCTCACAAACTGAGACAAAGCTACGATCCACAGTAGAAATGCAGGAACCTTTTATGTGGGTATCCCAGATTTCGATCGTTTACAGCGGCCCAAAAAAATCCGTTGCCCCCCCCCAGTGCATTCACTTGTAATTTACCCATACCAACTGGACGTGCATCCCAGTTGGTACGTGCTTAGTCATCATGGTTATGATTCCTTACTGTAATTTATGGTTTTGATTCACGACTAATTATATTTATAATTCATAGTATTGCTTTTTCTGGAAGAAATAGGAGGAAGCAAAATCGGGACCAATCATCCACTCATGTGTGTTAACAATTTTGCACAATGTTGTTACAATCACGTATTATTTGATCATGGTTATAAATAATAAAGACACTGGTTTTCATTTTCCACCTGGTTGTATCATTTTGATTCATTTTGTTATAATAGGTGTCTATTCATGGATATGGAGTATCATCCACTTATCAACTGAGCTGCGCAGCCAGGCTTCCAATGTTTCCTTCCAGGTGGAGTCCATCTGAAGTACGGACCACTGAAGTCCGGACTAAACCCTTTGGCTGCAACAGAGACGCCAGTGTGGTAAGATATTATCAGAATTCATGTGAAATATCCATATGTTTAAGGTTAGCACGCTGCTGGAGTATGTTTAATCTGTTTTTTGTTCAATTGATGAGTGAGCCAATGACCATTAAAGCCTAGGGTTTCGCTTCGGCCAAGCCGACTTGCGAACCCTGGTAAGTTTGGCCTTCGCTGAATAAAACTGATGTCTTGTGCAGGACCCCAGGATGAGATAGAGAGATAGAGAGATAGACAGAGAGAGAGAGAGAGAGAGAGAGAATTCTAAAGCAAGGTTTCTTACCCTGCTGAGGTTGATGAATAGCTACAGTTCATTCTGATAGTTCATCCAGATGGGTGTTGGATTGGGTGGGATCTTTTGATTCAGTTTGTATTTCGATGCATTTCATGGGGGCTGTGCAAGGTTTCACTGTTTCAATTGCACTGTTTTTTGAAGCCACCTTGGCATCGAACGGCGGCATGGGAGCATGCATCAGTGAAGCAGTATGAGGGCATTAAGACTTGGACCCTGCAATTTCGAGCGTGTTTTTTTCCTCTTAGTTAATTAATCAGCCATCCATGTGTGTTTTGGAGCCCACCATCGGAGCCAGACACATGTAGAGTGTCGGCCGAGGATTGATGAAAGCTCCGGTTGATCCCGGGAAGATTGTTGATTCACGTTTGACATTGCTGGTGGGATACCGTTACGTAAATACTGTACCTACAGATGCCTACAGAAACGCTTTTTGCAGAAATGCCTTGAGAGCTGTCGGAAAATGATTCAAAAGGGCGAAGCGAAATTCGTAAATGGTAGATGAGCCAATTTGTGAGTTGGACTGTCTTCGTCACACATCTCACGATGCTGGCATGTTGATGCCTTCCGGTCAACATCCACACCCGGGATGTCCCGGCAAAGCTTTTCTTGGATAATCATGGAGAATCTATGAGAATCTTGGTTACAAGATGTTGCAAGAATCAAGCTCAAGAAGTTTGCGTAATTTTGGATCAAAGACATATTGCTAAGATTAACTGACAAAAACTTGACTTACAAATATTGCCCATCAGTTGGGGATGGACATTTGCTGGGAACTAGCCGATAAAATCCAATAAATGCGTACATACAAAATCATGTATTGTTACATTTGCGTAAATATATGTAATATTCAGAGACAACTTCAGGAATCCACAAAAGGGGATCATGTATAGTTGGAGTTTGTAGCGAATATTCTCAGTGGCTCATGTGTTTGCTTGCTGGGACCTTGGTTCTTTCGAGGCTGGATTTCCGGAAAAGAGGTGGAGGAAAGCATATAAAACCGGACATTGCATAGTGTCATAGGTCAAAAAATGAAGTTTTCCTGCAAGCAAATCCTCAGATCAGCTCAATGTTTGTTTCGAGCTTTGAGCACCCAACAGCCATGCATACAAGTGCCCGCCGGCAGATGCCTGGTGTAATACCCCAATCCTCGAGATCTTCCCAGTAGACGGCCTGGTCGCTGGGGCACAGGGAAAACGCATCAGGAGACGTGTCAGAAGGGGAATCCAGTTCATCCATGGATGGACCTGGACCCTCGAGAAACTTATGTAATGAGGCTCATGTATAGATTCAGATATTCTGGCATTTCTAGATTCAGATCATTTCCTGTCGCAATTATGGATGTTCATATTGTTTCCACATCTACGTGATTTTACCTGGCATTGTACTTCGGGTGAGTTGCTGCCACTGTAGCAAGGGTTAGCAGCGGGGAACCACCAGAAAAGATTCAGTCAGTATATTTGCCGATGATATTATCATGAAGCAAACATATAGAATATATTTGAGTTTTGGATCAGTTACCTCTGTATGATTGTTCCATCTTATCCCATGTTGCATTTGTTCAACTCCATGATGGGAATATATAATATATTCACAAGATCGCTCAAATTACAACGGAAATTCGCAGTCAAATATGCAGATACACAGAAGAAGTTTGGGTCATAATTCTGTAAGACTACAGTACTATTTAACATCAGTGCAGCTACAAACAAGTATACGTCATGAAAGGCTGACACGCCTTGCTCAGCTAGGAATAGCAAGCTGGCAGAAAGTGCCAGATTCTCATTTTTTGCGGCGGCCTTGCCGCAAAGGCAAGCTTGGCAAGTTCATGCAAAAAAACATGGCCTGTCACCGCGCATCGCGGCGGGGGCGGTGGCTGACTTCAGTGGGACTACTGGCATTAAACAAATCAATAAACAATGGCCTCTGGTACTTGACTATGGAAAATCCACCATTTATACTGTAGATGATTCTCCAATTTCAATGCCCATCTAAAGGAATTCCCTTTGCCATGTTTGACTACTGGAGGGCGACATACAACATGGTTAACCCACTGCCCACTTGCCATGGGTTGCAGTCGCAGTTTGCCCGCACGACTGCCAGGGCGAAGCATTGGATCTATCGCATTTTGAGTCTGCCCTGGAGCTCATTTTGTTGCGAGAGGGGTACCGCGTTTGCACCAGCATGGCTGAAACAAATCGGGAAACCACTGAAGCCATAAAGGTGGCCTTCTTTAGGGGTGGGGGCTCTGTGGAAATCCTCCATGCGCTGGGCGGAGTTCTTTTTGCCTACACACATTTATACAATCTTATACACATATACACATAATTATTTAGAGTGACACGAAGATTTTGTGATGAATTGAAGCTGTTTGTTCTACCTCCAGCTGGTGTAGAAAAAGGGCCGAGTGTGGGGTGCCATCGCAAGGCTTCCGGAGGTCACCGTGTTTGCGCCGCGATCTCCCATTGGTTTGTCAATATGGATCAATATGGTACCTGTTTGTGTATATAATTGTATATATATATATATGATTATTATATGCATATATATATATATGATTATTATTATATATATATGTGTGTGTGTGTGTATGTATCTGTGTGTGTGTATCTTTGTGGACTCCTGTTCTTGATTCTGGTTTGGTAAGAAGATACTGTATCAGATACACATTCTGCAGTGCATTCCTCAAGCCCCACAACCTGGGTATCCTGGGTCAGGATGAGTTCATCCCAAGGTTCTCAAGAAAGGAGTATGATGAGTTTCAGATGCTGTACAACATGAGCAACCGTGACAGTTCAGGAGCCGTTGGGGAGGAATCTTGTGCCTGGAGGTGTGGGATACGTGCCACAATTGGAATGAATGTAGAGCGAATTGTAGGGGGGTTGCATCTCAATCAACTTCTGGAGATTTGGTACAAGCTTGGCTAGGTTTCTGGACCACTGTAAGCCGTTGCTGCTTGCCATCAATGGATGGATGCACTTCCCAGGTGATTTTGTTGCCAGATATCTTGGAGTTGCCATGGCAACTATCATCAAATATGTATATACATTTATACATATATGATAGATGATGTTGCAGGCTAGGCCAGGCCTATTTCCACACTATTTCCACACTACTTCCACATATTTCCACCTAGCTCAGTTTTTCAACGGGGCTTGCCTCCACCGGTGGGCCATCAGGAGAAGTACAGGTGGCAGAACTGAAAGCAACGTGGCTAGATGGGACCTTCCCCATTTTTTTCCAATAAACCAGCCATACTTTTATATGCAACCCATTTACATCCATCTATGGTGATTGGAGATGGTTTTGGGTTTAGGCTTTGCCACATTGATTTTCCAATTGACACCTTCATTTAGAATGGCCTTCGGATTGCCACATTGATTCCCGGAGGGTGCCCACAAATGTGAATGTTTTTAAGAAAGCAAGGCGATGAACCATGGGATTCTGGAGTATCCCATTTTCACACAAACTCACATGGATATGAGTCAAGAATCGTCAAAATCTAAACACCCCACAAAATTGGGGTGAAGGGTGAACAGGAGCATGAGTAGTCAGTAGCCGATTCCAGTCAATCATTTCTGGGATGGCCAGGGCACTAGGGAGGGTATCACGATTTGCCCCACAACCCTCCAACAGACACTCCTGGAACCTCAAAGCGCCAACCTGCGGAATTCCAAGTCGGACTTCAGCTTGCTGGTTTCATGGTTGATTTCCATCCTGAGGGGATGATGATATCCAACCGATTGAAATCTATGTTGTTCCGTGCTGTCTTGGGCTCATCAGAGGCACGCACATGCAATCAGAAAGAATTCCATGATTTTCTTCAAGCACTAGGGACATCGCTCCATACATATTCCGTGCCATGTAGCCTGAAGCTGTTTTCCATGTCTTGAAGCCACATCATATCCTTCAACAAGTGCTCTTCTTGCCGAATTGTCTCACTCAGAGACTGCCAAGTATAGGCACTATGCCACCTCCAACTTTCCGAAAGACAAATGCTTTTTAATTTTAGAACATCTTTCCACTCTAATTGGGATAACATAACTGACCCAATCCATATTCCCAGGTTCCTGGGGACCACAACTTCTCCTCCACGTTCTCTCATGAAATCTGAGGTGATGCTACATTGGTTGGGTTTTTCAGCCTCTCATATGGCTCCCCAGCTGGCCAGTCAGGCGGTCACGGTGGTTCCGGAAGTCATGGGGACTTCGAAGTTATCATTTCCCCAGAATTGGTTGAGGGGAAAATTGACTGACAGGAAACCCCTACAATTGATGAAAAAACAAGTGCTTCCTGTAGATTTTACCTTGACTCAATCCATTGACTTTGCAATGGGAAATGCGAATTACATTACAGTATATATTTGAGTCGGGATTTGGCATTCGGGATCTTACCCCAATACGATGAACCTCCAAATAGGGAGTGTAGTTGTTTTTTTCTCCTCTATCACCTACAGGATATGTCTGGGAAAATAAATTGGGATGGTCTTTGATTTATACAGATATATCAGATATATCAACTCATGATGGAGAAGTGGAAAATACCATGATTTAAGCGTTGGGATCTTCAACGATTTGCCCCGGTTCTGATGACAGCACAAAAAAAAACGAAAACGCTTGAAGGCTTGGGACTTTCACCGACAAATCGGGAACATCCTCAAAGCAGGAATAGTTCCATGAAATACCAAGGCAATTCAGGCATTGCGGGAGAGGTTCAGATCCAAATATCTGCTTTGCAAACCAACAGAAGCTTCCAGGGTTCCAGCGTTCCGGCGTTCGGTTCTTTTCCGTTTTTTTGGTCCAGGAATAAACAACGCACCACTCGCAGACCCAGAGATTGAAACCAAACAGTCACTGCTGTTGGGAACAACTCCCGAGAGGTGGATCGCGATGGAAGTGGCTCTCTGAACTTCTTGGAGTTTCCTGGCTGCACTTGGTGGCTAATAGGGTACATGGGCCAACTACTAGGCTAGCTCTCTTTTTTAGTCTGTGTTCAATATCATTTGTAACTGGATAGATTTCAAAATATTTGTAGTATGTCTAGCCACGTAGTGAGAGGCATGCTTAAGTTTGAGCTAAACCGACCTAAGTTGGACACAAGACTTGTGGTTATCAATTTGTGATTATTGTATTTGATTTAGCCAAAAAGCATCACAACTTTGTTCTCAGGGACGATGCAAACATTGTGGATGGAAGGTGAGCAAAACATGCGTTGCTGCAGGAAGTGGCACGAATTTCAGACGAGCAGCCACCAAAGAGTGGCAAGAAAACCAGTGATGCAAGTGTCATGGTTCTGTGAATGAGTATAGAAATGGAATGTTTACACAGCGAACCATTTTGTTATAATGTGGGATATTGTTGGATATATAGTTTTATAATGTTTTATATAAATGTATATTATATAATATAGATGCAGTTTTGGTAATGTGGGGTTTGTTTGGGAATGGGGATACGCTCACATCAATGGCCATCAAACAATGGGAAAATGATGACAAACCATCAAGTTTGGGGGACTCATGGGTACCCAATTTTCAGTCAAACTGTAATATAGGATATTACCCTTCGGTAAACAAACATAGCGAACTGGAAAATCGCCATTATGAATGGGAAAATCAACTATAAATGGCAATTGTTACTAGCTATGTTAAATTACCAGAGGGTATAGGATATGATAAGATGCGTTTTTTGGTCTGAACAATTCCTCAGACACACATCGACAAACCAACCGACCAGTTTGCCGACAAAATGCCCTGCCATTGTTGCACGGCCCCAGTGTCACTTCATCATCAGCGGATTACAGCACACTTTCCAGCATTTCCCAGATATGTTCATGGCCAAAACCCTCCAGATGTTTTGCCAAACCGCAACCATGCAGCCATGCCGCTGCAGTATGGCACCCGTAAATGCGCCACCAATCGCAGCGCATTTGGCGGCCCTGGCTGGCCATAGGGTAGGAGGTGGAAAGACATGGCAGCAGGGTCAGGTACAATGGATCACACCTGAAACTCGGCGGAGAAAGTTGTCACTGGTTTCAATAGTTTCCGCCAGAGCAACTGGGGTCAATCTTGGATACTTTTGTATCTTATTATTTGATACATTCATTTGGTGTTGCAAATGGGGGCATATACTGTACTACTAGTAAGCTATTTTTGCAGGGTATCCAAGATTGGCAGAGACAACAGGAACATACAGGAACCCTTTCTTGGAGCAAGATGTTGATTTGGTATCAATCTGTATCATTGGTTTTTTTTGGTGTTTCCTCGTGTTGTCCGAAATTGGGGTGATTATAATGATTTGAATTGACAATTTTCAGGATGGGTTGAAACCTGAGCATTGCGATGGAACCGACGTAATGGCTTGTAGATGACTGTCTCATTGCAATCGCGTGTTCAATAAACAATCTCTTTAGTGGGTTACAAGGGGCTCGTTAGTTCTGAATTGCACCGCCAAAGTGCAAGAACATATGGAATTTGAGGCTGAATGCGCATGTGGCAAATTCCAATATTTCTTTCTTTTCCCTCCAGTCCATGCGGGTCACAGATAGCGATCTATATTTGCCATCTAGAATATTTTTCAATGAGACTACTGGTCAAAACCCTGGTATCCTGCTCAAACCACCAGAATAGGTGGCAAATGGAATAATGGAGGAATGTCTCCACAAAATCCAGTCGAATGATAGTGATATAAGTGGTAGGCCAAGAAATGAGCCACCTCCATCCATCTCCAATATGAACACAAATGAATGGGATTGAAATTCCAACCATCCTCCAGTTTGGTAGTTGTTTAGGGCATGTTGTTTAGCACATTAGATCAGATGATCTATACTATACATATATATATATATACATATCCGTTTAAAGATCATTGCCCCGTCCTTAGAAATCTATCGAAATCTGCCAACATCTACAGTCAGCTCAGGGTTGTGAGCCATCATCAGGTCATCCCCGTTCTATTGGCCCTTCCGCACCTTCCTCGGAGACACGCGCGCCTCCATTGCCGATCCGCAATGCGGTGTGGAGTGGCACAGGTGCAAGGGATGGTGCTGTTGAGTCAAGTGAACGACATTTTTAGCAAGCAAAAAGGAAAGAAATTTGCAACATCCTAATTAAATACTAGCAAATTGAAGGGTTTTTTCAGATTTTTTGTGGGTGGCTATGACATAACAATGTGATAAGGATTGTTCAAGAAAGATAAAGAGATGGTGGGTTAGATCCCAGAATGTCGCTTATTTTTCGTGGGAACGTATGAATCATACCGTGGTGCTTGCCACGGTTTGACTTGCATCAATCATTGGTTGAACCACATGAAGTACCAAATGTGGTGGGTTAACCAACAGCAATGAGTGTACAACCTGTCCAAAATGAGTCACCAAAACAAGGAACATATCACACCTTCTGGGTGAATTTACTATTTTAGTCTATGTTCTATGTTGATCTATGTTGTTAATTTTGTAAGGACTACGGTTTATTTATTGTTCATGCGTATCCTGCCACAGATTTAGCATCATACTGATGGAAGAAATCCTGCACCAGTTGGTAACTGTAGGGAACTATGAGACATTGTGAATAATGGGATTTAATGGGATTCAAGCGGGAATTTGCTACCAGCTGGTGCAGGATTTCTTCCACAATTTGATGTTCCGCGACCATTTCCCGTCCTGGTACTCGGAGGTCGATGTGATCGACAGCTGCTTGAGTATGGAAGCGGCAGAGAAACTGCAGACGCTGCATGGCGCAGGGAAAACTCCAGAGCTGCAGGCGCAGAGAAATTCGCAAATTGCTGGGGTATCATGGGATTATCATTCGATAGATTACTCCCTGGTAAACTAACATAATTATGGGAAATCACAATTTTTTATGGGAAAATCCACTATAAATGGCCATTTTCAATAGCTACATTTGATTACCAGAGGGTAGGGATTCTGGTGGAATTTGAACATAATGACTGGGTTGATGGTTTGAAGCATTTTTTCTTTGCAACCGTATTTGGGAGGATGATCCGAACGAAGTGACATTGTTCGGGGTGGAAACTACCCACTGTAGATGGTAAACGACCACAGTGTTGGTTTCTGATTTCACATCCAGCTGCATCACGATATAAAGTGGTGAACACGTTGCCATGGTTTAGGCAGAAGCCATTTTTCGTCTCTTTCCATACGTCCCTTGGCAGATTTTGGCTTCTCACGTGCGCGTGTTTCCTTACTGTGCTAAGACCCCTTTGTGCGAGAATGCCCAGCTGAACGGTTAATCGTTATAACAATTCATGTTTGGTAAATCTCTTGAATCCAGATATGCACAGAGTCAATTTGGAGTCCATTTATTTTCGGATTTTCCGATGTTTTTTGATTTCCATCCCTACTTGTCGGATCAAACACATCATCCAGCTTGCTCTTGCGCCAGCCCCTAGGTGCTAGACCCTCCACAACAAAACGCTGGGATGGAGCTGACCAGGGGCAAGGACGACAGCAGAAATGACTCAATCGTCCAATGAATGGCATGCGATGTTTCCAACATTTTCCAGAATGATTCAGCTATAGCAGCTATGGTCATGCTGCCATGCTCGGGTAGACCTCGAAGGCCTCAGATTCGCCAGAGAACCAAAACTTCATCACAGTAACTTATTCATGTCGTGGTGTCCAGTTGTTGAAATCATGTTGGCCTATTGCCAGATATTCCCGGTACTGGGAGAAATGACGGAGTCAGATCCTCTTGGCTGCAGGATGTCATGTGTTGCCTCCCCACTGGTTCTGGTAAGACAGCCCTTGCCGTTTTTGCTGCGTGGCAAGCTTTGATGCAAGGCGGGCAGCGTCCCAACGCATGTCGACCTTGCATTATATATATATATATATACACATATATATACATATATATATATATCATTGTATATCATTATATCTATATATATATATTATCATCCTGAAGTAGGTAGAATATGTATGAATATGTGATTCTAAAACAACATGTTAGTCATGTTTCTTTTGAAATGTCCGTATTCTATTTACTCCAGGGTGCCCATATGACGGGGTATCGTTGGGGACACCCGACTGAAGGCTCTGCCACTTTAGGGATGAGTTGCTCATGAGCTCCTTCGCTATCTTGGCCATCGCCGCCAAAGATGAGGGCCCACCATTGATTTTTTAAATGGGATTTGTTCATATTTCTTCAATAATCACCATGACTTGGGCTGATTGGTTGATTGATGAAAACAAAATGGATAACATATGATAACATGCGTTGAAAGGAAATGCATGCTTTTTTGATGCACATAGAACCGACTGGTGCTTAAGCTTGACTCGGGCTTTGAGCTGAGTTGGTGTACCCTACTGGTCATCCGCTCATATCCGTCATCACACCTGGAAATGGGAAAAATCCTCCGCTCATTTAGATGATTATCCCACAGCTGGTGTTTACCGGCCCATTTCCCTTGCTTTTTTTGCATTCGTAGTCCCATGATCTCAACTTAGATATGCCATGGAGTTAGTAAAGTGCTCGGTTGTTGTCGTTCATGGACTCATAGCCCAGGAAATATCCCCATGCGGTTTAATCATATTAGTCACTAGCCCCCATTTATGAAGAAAATTCACATACCCAAAAGACAAGGAGGTTGCAAGGCACTTCTCTACCTTGCCTCTCCTCGATCAGCTCCTTTCCAGGTGGTCGCCTGATCTACACCTCACCCTTGAAGGCGTTGAGCGCGCAGAAGCGAAGAGAATTCGGGAAGATTTTTGGATTGGAGGCCGTGGGCCTTGTCGCTTGGCCCCGGTAGATTGAGAACTGGGCAGTTTCAAGTAGGAAGCCTGGGAAAATCCAGAATCTGAGGAATTTCCAGTGAATATATGAGGTTAAAATTATTGTAAACAAAAGTGCCGAAATGTGTTTAAAGGTCCTTAAAACGCAAAGACAAGAACATGTGAATATTGAATGTTGAAAGAGATGATCATAGCAACTCAAACGCTCAGTGAAATCTTGGATTTGGTCTTGAACATGGACCTAACTGACACCAGGGCTACCATAGTTTTGGGACCCGTGAGCTGGGTGATATGAACTGAGTCTGTGCATTTATAACATCATGGAAATAGTTTTGTTGCACAGATGTGAGCCATTATGAGCGATCTTGGGGATACCTTCTTTCGCCCTTTTGACCCGTGTTCACGTGTCAGTTGACTTTACAAAGAGTGACGGGTTTGTGTTGTGGTTTCAGGCATAGGTCCATGCAATATTTGCCACTCTCCCTGATACTTTGTGCAACAATATGCCCCCGCTCACTCCTCCAGTAGATTAGCACAATTATGGAAAACCAATGGTTTCCAAAACAAAATAATGTCCAAATGATGGGTTTTCGATAGCTACGCCAATTAAAATTATAGGATACCCAGAATGTCATGATCATGGTGACTGATGCTGAGGTCACTGGCGATCATTGCATCATTCCAGACGCGCCGTTGGTGGTGCCTTTGATGACTTGGATGAGTCGCACAAAAGGGGCTGTCGGCTGGATGTCTGAAAAATGAAATTGTCACGTATTGTCCCCAATTCCACTGGAGGTTTACAATCATCAATTTCCCCCTATATGTGCATATATATATATACATACGTATGTGCTACGCATTTAAGACGGCTAAAAACTGGGACATCACCCATTTTCAAACACACCGAAATGAAAAAAAGGGGCCGTTCCAACCCACTGATCTGGGGCCCTTCGGCCATTCCTTCCGGAAGGTGATGACCACAGAGATCCTGCGAAACAAGCTGCAGCCTGCCACGGTTTCCAGCGACCTTTGAGGGCACGCTGTGGCTACGAAGGTAAGCAATGAAATTTGGGGGGTTAGTACCCTGCTTGAAACGAACTAAGTTATTTGGTACAGTTTGATTCCATTGATTTCATCATGCAGAGGCGCAGAGATGTGTGTTTTAGTTTGACTTGCTTATTTTAATTATTGAATGTAACTCAAGTGTGCACTTGTGGCCTCCCCCCTTTTTGTTTTAGCTATGATCAGCACACCATTTTCACAGTAGGGACATAGAATTCAATGTGATGAATAATGACTCACTGATATTGACTCAGTTGAGAGCTTCATCCAATCTGACAGCTGCTACATCGATCACGTGGTTCATTTGCTTCTGCTGATTTGTTTCGTTTCTTTCGTGCAAAAGGTCCTTCTAGGCCGAAGACTGGTCCTAGTTCATTTTGATTCACCCTCTTGGCCGGAGACTGGATTCCTGAAAGGCACGGAAGTTAAGGAGCAAGCTTCTAGGTGACTTTCTGCACAATATGAAAAGTTCAGGAAACCTTGGGAAAAACTAAAATTGAATCATTTCCGCTTGCAATTGCTTACCTGTTTTTGTTGTTCTCATTCTGTGTTTGACCCATGGCGCGTTGCCAAGGTATCCTGGGAAGGCCCCAGGTTTTTTGGAGCAAGGGATGCCACTGATGGTGGTCCTTGATGAGCTTCTGGACAGAAAGTCAGCAAAGTGATTGTTTTTGAGCCATAGACATCGAAACCCGAGAGTTTTCTGGTGTGTTTGTTTTGTTTGTTTGTCTTCTTTCTGGGGTGTCTACGCGGGGAAAATGCGTAAATCTCTTGAGGATAGTTTACAAGTTTACCAAAAGTAATGTGCGACCCGCTCCTCCTGGCATCTTTGTGACATCTCATTTGTGAGAATATCCATTTTAGATCATGTTGAAATTTATTCTTCAATTATAGCAACCCGTAAAAACCCATTTAAAAGGTGGCGAGGTAAGTTGTCATGATTTTAGTAGGTTACTGTTCCCTTTCGGTGGTTGCTATAAAGAATCCAACGGGCTGGAATAGCAATTACATAGATACAAAGTTCAACGACTACATGGCTGAGACAGGCTTGGTCTCAAGACGAGAGAGTTTTGAGAGAGACATGGTGGTTTCCTAAAATGGGGGGGTACCCCCAAATCATCCATGTCAATAGGATTTTCATTATAAACCGTCCATTTTCACCATGAAGTCTTGCGATCCAGGCTTCACTGGATTAGCGATCCAGCCCGTGGCAGAGCGTGGGAGGACGGCAACGGCTGGTCAAGGGGTAGTGGACTGTCTTGAACGTCACGGGGTGTGCAAACCCGAGATTTGGCTAGGGATGGCTGGATATGACTGGCTTTTCACCTTAAGCATTAGACTCATTAGACAGATGTCTATGCAGTATTTAATATATGCAGTATATGCCGTATATGCCTATAGAACTGCTTCATGTCGGTATGTGGCCGGTCCAAATTGAATGATCATTGCGTGTTGCGACCTGTTCAGATGTTTCCAACACAACCTGCGGATTGCGGACGCGAGGTGACGAGGTGAAACTTTGATCTGCACCAACTGATACCAAGTGGTTTGTACGAGAGAACATGCATCATTTGGGTGAAATGATCATCTCCATGAACCATTTCGGCCGGTCACAACTTGAAGATGTGCAAACTTCGGCGCAAGCGCGCCCGGAAGGAGATCATCATCAACAGCCCGGAATGGATGCAATTTCTGGGACTTTCTGGATCAGTGGGTGGAGATCCACAGAAGTTTTGCTGCTTGACCTGCTTGACCAGGAGGAGAAAGGCAAAAAACGATGTTTAGAAAGTTCTGTCGAATGTGTTGAAGCACAAGAGTAGAGATCTGTAGACATACAGTATGGATCATTGTGGGTGATGAATTGGCCGCCACCGTTTTGGCTGGCCAGCTCTGGTGAATGATCATAGCTAAGTTTCATATCCATGAGGCAGGGATTCATTGGGAGTCATGTCCTTGTCAGGGAATTAGTGCAAGGGGGCATGCACCAAACCATTTTTGTCAGCCTTTTTTCTTGCGCTTGAAGTCTCAACCCACCATTCCAACATAGTTCAGCGATGCCCATGAACCTGGTGACGGTTTTGTTCGTGTCAAAACCGGCTTCATGCGAATTTTGGATCCAATATTGCTTGGTGGATGTGTTGTTTAAGGTGTCAATCATATTTGGATGAGGTTGATGAGGACCCCTGTGGATTTTATGATTTTGGAATAAGTTGAAACTACGCAACAGAAGGTCAAAGCCCCTCCGACAGGGCATTGCCCAGGCGATTGGATGAGTTCCATCCGATGCAGAGCGTGCAGTCTGGTTCGATCGCAATTCAGGCGCAAATGGGGTGCGGAGGCCCCTGAGAACAGCCAAAAACCTGGTTTTGATAGGGAACACGGGAAAACTGCCAACAGATCTTGACAGGAAGTGATATCAAATCGAATGATAGGCAAGGATACAGAAATACCAATAAACATGTTTGCGTGGGCTGTTTGGTTCTATTCGTCATTTTTTTTACCCATTATGATTGCTCTCTCGCTCTCTCTACCATTTAAATTCCTTGGATCTGTCCGACCACACAAAAAATTGAAATCAAAACTAATGTTTGACAAGGTGTGCATATTGCACATACACATGGTATTCGCTGCCATCTGGTCAGTAGAATCAATCCAGATCAGACTTTGGCTTGCTTTGCAGGCCGGTTCCGCTGCATTTTTACATGATGATGAGGCGGTTGGGAATCAGCAACGGGGCTGGGCACTAGCTGTTCTTGCAATTTCTTGCATGATTTAAACATATTTTAACGCATTTGTTTATGTTGTAGATGCTGTTCTTGTACCGGGAACCCAAATGCCCAAATGCCAGTCTCCACTTTATGGCTAAACACTTCCAAGGTAAGGGTTACTTGGAGCCAGGAGCAGTGGAGAGCCAAGGCGGCAGAGGTGCTTTCGGCTTTGGTCCGAAAAGGTCAGCATGCGAGGGCCTGGGGAAACCTTGCCTGGGCAGTTTAAATAATTCAAATCTATTAATTACTCCAATCATTCAGAGTTTACTGTAAAGTTTAGTGACTAATTTATACATCTAATGGATATCATAAACCTTAACTTTAAAGTTTAACCTTGCGGATATCAAGTATCAATCATTTTCGGTGGAAACCAGCTTGAGGAAACTGAAAGTGCGAGGCATAGTGGCCAGCCCGGAGGCGTCTATTCAAACATTTGGGCACTGCGAAGTGCCCACCATAAGAAAAACATGTGCATCTATCATCTATACATGAAGAACTCATGGATATACATAGGCATAAGGGAGATAAAACAGGGGATTTTCAATTGCAAGATTAGACTAGGACAGGGTCTGTGATCCTAGGGAGCCCCCAACGAAAATATTTGCCAAGGCGTAGAGCGTTTGTTGTGGCTGGAGACAATGAATCAGCAGCATTTGATGAGTCTGTGAGTTGAGCTTCGAATAGATCAAATGCCATGTAAAGATGTTTAAAGCATCAATGAATGATTTCTTACAGAGAATCTGCCTATGGGATCTTTCACGAGGGTCGAAATGTCAATCTGGAGGTATCGAAGGTACGAATGGAAAGTGGTATGCCCCATGGCATGGTGCACAAAAGATGCAGATGGGTTTGTTTAAGAACCGGGGATACCAAAATTGAAGTCAACTTATGGCAATGTTTCATGGTTAGCATATGTTAGCATGATCAACAACACATTTCGGGGGACCCTGTTTTCAGACAAACACCGAGAGTAGGATGTCAAATTCAAACCGAACGCAGGATTGCAGTGCGACTCCAACTTGCTGCATGCATAGGCTGCTGTATCAATCTACATGTTTGTGCGTGGAACCTCCTGGAACCTCTGTTGAGGTCCCAAATTCATGGCGAACCAGTCTCAACAAGAGTGATGCCACAGGTGGATGAACATGTCGGTGAAGATCCTCCTGAAATTCATCCCAAGCTTCAAGCGACACGTGAACAAGCAGAGCCTGTGCTTGGGCTGCATATGAGAGCGCCATCTGTGTCTGGGTCAAAACTGGGTAGCCCATTTGTAGCTGAATTGGTCTTTACATTCTTGCCCACAGCCATCTAGATCCAGCAACAAATTTGCCCCAAACTAACATCCCTGAATCACATACGGTTCAAAAAGCATGCCTAATCGAAGGAAGTTTAGAAGCTAAACCTTCCGACAATATGGACAGATGGAAAAGCACAGCCATGAAGAAAGTCAGAAGATGAAGAAAGTCAGAAGNACTGTGTTTTTCCAATGTTTTGTGGCTCCGGAGGGTCGAGAAGTAGGCTCGCTAAAGCGGCGGGTGCGGAGACATCTCGGCAGATGAGAGATGAAAAATCGCACGCCGTTGTGGCGCGAAGCACATTTGGCAGTAAAAAGTGTTAAAAACTGACGGGTTCGGACCACTTTCGGAAGTTGAGATGTCGAAAAAGTGCACGGCGCTGTGGCGCGAAGCACATTTGGAAGTAAAAAGTGTTAAAAACTGTCATTCTCGCAGCACTTTTGGAAGTTGAGATGTCGAAAAAGTGCACGGCGCTGTGGCGCGAAGCACATTTGGAAGTGAAAAGTGTTAAAAACTGTCATGCTCGGAGCACTTTTGGAAGTTGAGATGTGGAAAAAGTGCACGGCNGCTGTGGCGCGAAGCACATTTGGAAGTGAAAAGTGTTAAAAACTGTCATGCTCGGAGCACTTTTGGAAGTTGAGATGTGGAAAAAGTGCACGGCTCTGTGGCGCGAAGCACATTTGGGAGTAAAAATCGTAAAAAATTGAGGGGTTCGGACCACTTTTGGAAGTTGAGATGTCGAAAAAGTGCACGGCGCTGTGGCGCGAAGCACATGTGGAAGTGAAAATCGTAAAAACGAAAGGGTCTCGGAGGACTTTTTGACGATTCGATGACGACTCGATGTCGAAAAAGTGCACGCCGTTGTGGCGCCAAGCACATTTGGAAGTCAAAAGTGTCAAAAACTGAGGGTTTTAAGCAAATTTTGAGATGTCAGTTAACTAACTGAACTAACAACTTAACAACTTAACAACTTAATAATTGAACAACCTAACAACTTAACAACTTAACCACTTAACAACTTAACAACTTAGTTAGTTAGTTTGTCAGTTAGTTAGTGGGTCAGTCAGTTAATCAGTCAGTTAATCAGTTACTCAGTTAGTCAGTTAGTCAGTGAGTCAGTTAGTTAGTTTGTTAGTCAGCTAGTTAGTTCGTTAGCTAGTCAGTTACTCAGTTAGTCAGTTCGTTAGTTAGTTAGTCAGTTAGTTAGTTAGTTAGTTAGTCAGTTAGTTTGTTAGTTAGTTAGTTAGTTAGTTGGTTAGTTAGTTAGTTAGTGAGTTAGTCAGTTAGTCAGTTAGTCAGTTAGTCAGTTAGTCAGTTAGTCAGTTAGTCAGTTAGTTAGTTTGTTTGTTTGTTTAGTTAGTTAGTTAGTTAGTTAGTTAGTTAGTTAGTTAGTTAGTTAGTTTTAGTTAGTTAGTTAGTTAGTTAGTTAGTTAGTTAGTTAGTTAGTTAGTTAGTTAGTTAGTTAGTTAGTTAGTTAGTTAGTTAAGTTAGTAAGTAAGTAAGTAAGTTAGTTAGTTAGTTAGTTAGTTTAGTTTAGTTTAGTTTAGTTTAGTTTATTTTAGTTAGTTAGTTAGTTTAGTTAGTTAGTTAGTTAGTTAGTTAGTTAGTTAGTTAGTTAGTTAGTTAGTTAGTTAGTTAGTTAGGTAGTTAGCTAGTGAGTTAGTCGGTTAGTCAGTTAGTCAGTTCGTCAGTTAGTCGGTTAGTCAGTTAGTCAGTTTGTCAGTTTGTCAGTTTGTCAGTTTGTCAGTTTGTCAGTTTGTCAGTTTGTCAGTTTGTCAGTTAGTCAGTTAGTCAGTTAGTCAGTTAGTCAGTTAGTCAATTAGTCAGTTAGTCACTTAGTCAGTTAGTCAGTTAGTCAGTTAGTCAGTTAGTCAGTTAGTCCGTGAGTCAGTTAGTTAGTTTGTTAGTTAGTTTGTTCGTTAGTTAGCTAGTCAGTCAGTCAGTCAGTTAGTCAGTTAGTCGGTTAGTTAGGCAGGCAGATAGATAGACAGATAGATAGGCCGACGCTCCAACCACCTTTTGATCAGTCAGTGGATCTGCTCTGCCATCCATGACTCACAACAACGAACCTCTCCTATAGGTTTGCCATTTTTGAAACTTCCGCCACCGCCTTGTGCGGTACTACTGGTAGTATCCATCAAGTGGTCAACGTTTCTCAACATGTCAAGGTTTGGTGCGATGTGGCCAAAGATTCCACTGGAGGCTACTGGGTGCCTGCGCTTGTTGCTAGCATTGTTGGGTTGGTTGCCAAGATTGGAAACTACTTGGACATTCTGCAATGCTGGATATATATTGGATATTTGGATACTCACTCATCATCAATTCAGTATAATCCAAGAAGAATTCCTTTCCGGCAGTTCATTTTTGAACCTGATGACCAAAGTTTGCCAGCATTGGATGAAGCGATGTTTTTCGGTTAAAACTGGACACCACCCAAGCATTAAGCCGAAACAAACGTGGTTTTCTTCATGATTTCCTTCAATCAATCCATTAAACTTCGCAGCTATAAATGGGGATATGTACTAGCCGGCTATTTTTGTATTTAAGATTGTCAACAAAAGATTGCCTCGTGGTTTGGGTTAGTAAACCCATCCATTGGTCATCACAGCATTTGGTGAGTAAATTCTCATGTTGAGTGGTCAAATCCAAATTAATTGTTGATGATTGGGTCCTGAACCCAATATTAGCTAACCGCACGACAAATAGAAACAAGTTTTCCCGGTTATCTAAAAAAAACATGGTTTCCCTGCAAACTCCATGGTTTTCCGGTAAAAACCTATGGTCCCCCGGTGAAAACCCATGGTTTCCTCATGTTTCCTCCTTTAAACCACTCCATTGATCCAGTATGATCCAGTGCTTCGCCAGGGATGGACCGAGTCTTCGCACTCTCCAAAACTATTCGACGGCTGCAGCGCATGGCTTGGCTGCCCGCGCTGAGCTTCGCCCTGCGGAGGCGGCACTGCCAGGAACAGGCGCCTTGGAATCGCAAGGGTGGTACCGGGGGGCCTGGCCTTGGGCATGGCATTGGCAACTGCAGAAAGTCAGTAAAAACACAATATATATATATATATATTATAAATATATATATATATATATATATTATAAATATATATATATATTATAAATATATATATATATATAATATGTTTGGGGATCGGCCAAGCTATTCCTGAGCACATCCACATGTTTGCGGGTATGCAGTGCCAAAGACCTAGTGTCGTGTNACTGATCAAACCACCAATCAAAACTGGTGGTCGACTTGAGATTCTCGAATCTTGTCAGCTGGCCGCTGCTTCCGCTGACGCTGCGACACGTCCAAAGTTTTTTTGGCCCCAGAACAGGCCCTCCGTTTTCCCCACATTTTCTCGCGCTGGTCCAGCCACGTTAGCGTCGCCATCGTCAGTATCATGACCAAGGCTGAGAAACCGCAAGGGAGTGTTGGGATGTCCGACAATTATGGGCTCGTAGCTGATACATGGGCCTATGACATACGCGTCCTGGTAACTCGGGGGTTCCCCACGTTTGGGTTGGGGATAAAAGGTCGCAAAGGCCCATGATTGTGGCTGTTGTTCATGGTAANAAGAAGTTCCAGCTGACATTTGACCTGATCCCAAGATCCCTGGTAGGCATCCAAAACCATGGCCGTTGCCACTGCAGCCACTGCTGCCACCATGGCTGCGGCGCCCACTTTCCTGTCGGGCGCAGCCGCACCCAGCCGCGTCGCACCTCAGCACAGTAGAGCTGCTGCGA